>JAIUZE010028206.1:0-14808 GCA_022085475.1 Heliosperma pusillum
TATCTCATGTTTTATTAAACTCGACATTCGTGGCTGGGAGAACTCGGAGTTACTCCCCACTGACTGTGGCTTCCGTGTTTATATTTAATGCGGTTGGCAGGTTTGTGATGCATACTTTGGGTACATTGACGAGCTAGCGAGCGAAGTATTTACCTTGGACCTATATTCGGTTCTTAGATTGTATATTATTATACACTCTTTTATTTCCGTATTTATACGGGAGATATGTCTCCCGTCTTGTATATTTCTTTTGTATAATGTTATTTCCGTTTTGTAATGAACCTTTTTATTTAAGACACCTTTGTTATGTATTCTTATCTTTTACTTAGTTAAATTATTTTTTTTTCTTTCCGCAAATTTGAGGGTGTCACACCAACAATCTCCCACTTGTCTGACACAAGTGTGCGTCACCAATTCTCTTGTCTCTTTATCACATCTCCCACTCAACGCAAGGTGTCTTTCAGGTCGCACTTGCGATTAATTATATCTAGAGTGGTTTTCTCGATAGGGAGAGTAACTGTCTGACCGAAAAATCTATCATAGATCTCTTTCCGAGCGTGGCCACACATATATAGTAACTACTCCTCGAGTGGCCTAAAAGATGTTTGTACCCAACGTGGGTGGACATTTCCTGTTATTTTATCTATTCTGTATGATGCAGATCACCATGATCTAGAAGGTGTCCATCAGCCTCCTTTTACGGCACGACCTAGAACATCAACCAAAACCAATCGGACATTGCAGCGACTCAAATAGACGGTCGCCAGTCAAAAGAATCGACTCATAGGAATAAGATAGAAGACCCTGCCACGACCAGGCATCAAATAATTGATTTAAGGGTCTCTACAAAGGTCACTGTCCAACAGAGTGTCATACAGTCTATCTATGTAAACGACCAGTCATCTCCATGACCCCATGTTGCTGAACCAACCATCGATCGACTTACAATCTAGTCACTTCGAGACGTCACCTCATTGAGTGACTAGGGACAAAATACTAAGTTCGTCCTATTCACTTGAATGGGGTCCAACATTGTCTTACATTCTATTCGGATAAACAAAGTATTAAATTTAGTCAAACTAAATAAAAGAGTTTATAATAAAACTCGAACAATGAATGCAATTATCATATATGAAATAATTAATACAACATTCAATTATTACATATTACATAATCTAAAGGAATTATGGTACACGTCTCAATCCCATTTTGACGACATGACCATCATGCTTAGCCTTTGATAAATGCTTGGTTAAAGGATCAGCAATGTTGTCATCTGTCCCTACCTTACAAATGTCAATTTCCTTTCTGTCCACGTAATCTCTAATTACATGATATTTCCTAAGTATATGTCTAGACTTGTTACTAGACTTGGGCTCTTTTGCTTGAAAAATAGCTCCACTGTTATCACAATAAACCGTGATAGGATCTTTGGCAGTAGGGACTACTGTTAGTCCTTCCAAAAATTGCCGAATCCACACAGCTTCCTTTGCAGCTTCAGACGCTGCAAGGTACTCTGCTTCTGTTGTAGAATCCGCTGTAACGCTTTGCTTGAAACTCTTCCAATAAACATCTCCTCCATTCATCATATAAACATAGCCGGATTGGAATTTCATAGCATCCCTATCTGTCTGGAAACTGGCATCTGTGTAACCTTTTACACGTAACTCAGTCTCGCCTCCAAACACTAAGAACGAATCCTTGGTCCTTCTCAAGTACTTAAGGATGTTCTTTACGGCTATCTAGTGACTCTCACCTGGATTTGCTTGGTAACGACTTGTCATGCTCAAAGCATATGCAACATCGGGACGAGTGCACATCATAGCATACATGATTGATCCAGCAGCAGATGCGTAAGGGATCAATTTCATGCGTTCAATCTCCTCGGGTTTGGTAGGGCACTTTGACTTGCTCAAAGTGATCCCACTTCCCATAGGAAGAAAGCCTCTCTTAGAGTCTTTCATGTTGAACCGATCAAGAATTTTATCAATATAAGTTTCTTGACTTAATGGTAGTATCCTTTTATATCTATCCCTATAGATCCAGATACCTAAGATGCGTTGGGCCTCTTCTAAGTCTTTCATTTGGAAATGAATCCCTAGCCACTCCTTCACAGAAGTGAGAATTGGCATATTATTCCCAATTAGTAGTATGTCATCTACATACAAGATTAGAAAAGTTACTTTACTCCCACTAAACTTCATGTATAAACATGGTTCCTCGACACTTCGAGTGAAACCATTTTGTTTAATTACATGATCGAAACGATGATTCCAACTTCTGGATGCTTGTTTAAGACCATAGATGAATCTCTTAAATTTGCATACCTTCTTAGGGTTTGATGGATCCACAAAACCTTCAGGTTGTGTCATGTACACTTCCTCTTCTAGAATCCCATTCAAGAAGGCGGTTTTGACATCCATTTGCCAAATCTCCTAATTATGAAATGCGGCAACCGCTAAGATAATCCTTATGGATCGAAGCATGGCGACTGGGGCGAAGGTTTCGTCATAGTGAAGACCATGAACTTGGGTGAAACCTTTTGCCACCAATCTAGCTTTGTAAACATCATTATGTTTATCTATGCCACTTTTGATCTTATAGATCCACTTATACTGAAGAGGTCTTACCTCCTTAGGTAAATCAACCAAGTCCCATACTTGATTGTCGTACATAGAATCCATTTCGGATCGCATGGCTCCTAGCCATAGCTTTGAGTCGGGACTAGAAATGGCTCCTTTGTAAGTAGTAGGTTCGTTACTTTCAAAAAGTAACACATTATAGTCATCACCTTCCTCTATAATACCAAGGTATCTATCAGGTTGATGACTAATTCTGCTTGACCTCTTAAGTTCTGAAGGAATAATGACCGTGTCAGACGAAGAGGGAACGTTTTCCTTGTCGTCCTTTTCGGTTTGTGGCTCTTGGACTTCATCAAGTTCAAATTTTCTCCCACTTTGTCTTTTAGAAATAAAGTCATTTTCTAAAAGGACTGCATCACGAGACACAAACACTTTGTCCTCGTGTTTATTGTAGAAGTAATAAGCACGTGTTTCCGTTGGATATCCTACAAACAGACATTTGTCAGATTTAGGTGCGAGTTTATCGTCAGACTTATTCTTAATAAACGCTTCGCATCCTCAAATTCTCATAAACGACAAATAAGGGACTTTCCCTGTTCATATCTCATATGGAGTCTTGTTTTCCGCGTTAGTCGGGCTTCGATTTAGTGAAAATATTGCAGATAAAATAGCAAAACCCCAAAAATAATCAGGAAGCTCTGTTAGACTCATCATAGATCGAACCATATCTAATAAAGTTCGATTTCTCCTTTCGGACACACCATTTAATTGAGGTGTGCCAGGAGGAGTCCATTGTGATACTATACCACAATCTTTTAGGTGTGAATCAAATTCATTGTTCAAGTATTCACCACCACGATCGGATCGTAGGGCTTTAATCTTTTTATTCAATTGGTTTTCTACTTCATTTTTGAAATTCTTTGAATTTTTCAAAAGCATCACTTTTATGCCTCATCAAGTAGACATATCCATATCTACTCAAGTCGTCGGTAAAAGTAATGAAGTAGTGATAACCACCTCTAGCTTGGATAGTCATTGGACCGCATACATCCGTGTGTATAAGTCCTAATACTTCACTTGCTCGTGTCCCTTTTCCCGTAAAAGGAGCACGAGTCATCTTGCCTAGAAGACAAGATTCGCATACACCATAAGATTCGTAATCGAATGGTTTGAGTACTTTAGATGAAACAAGTCTCTTTATGCGTCGTTCGTTTATGTGCCCTAAACGACCATGCCAAAGGTATGATTGATTAGGTTCACCTGTTTTGAGCTTCTTGTTTTCTACATGATAGACCTCTTTTGCAATATCTAGAACATAAGTACCTCCAATAGAAATGGCCTCGCCATAAACCATTTCATTAAACGAAAAAGTACAACAATTGTTCATAATACAAAATGAAAAACCTTCCATGTCTAACACGAAAATGGAGATAATGTTCTTGGTAAGAGTTGGTACATAATAACAATTATTTAAATACAACTCTAAACCATTAGGCAAAAGAAGAACGTAGGTGCCCACGGAAACTGCGGCTACCTTAGCTCCATTTCCCATGCGCAGGTCCACGTCACCCTTGGCTAGTGCTTGCGCGTCCTTCAGCCCCTGTACATGATTACAAAGGTGAGAACCACAACTGGTATCAAATACCCAAGAAGATGTACTAGCAAAGTTAATATCTATCATATAGAGTGATGAAATAATTTTACCTAACGTTGTCACACAACCGTCCTTCTTGTCTTTCAAGTATTTGGGGCAGTTGCGTTTCCAATGCCCTTTGCCATTACAATAATAGCAATCCGCCTCCACGTGTTTGTTGACTTTGGGCTTGGGCTTGAAAAAGACCTTGCCCTTTCCCTTGCCGATTTTCTTGAAAAGAGTCTTACCCTTTCCTTTGTCCTTCTTCACCCCAAGGCTCATGTTCTTCAATTTCATTGAAAGAACGTCCTTGGGTTCACTCCCACTAGCCTCCATGTCCCTCTCCGCTTGGGTGAGGAGTGCATGGATTTCATGGAAACTCTTTTCCATGCCATTCATGTTATAGTTCACCCTAAATTGGGTGAACTTTGGCGTGAGTTAATGAAGGATTTTACCCACCACTAACTGCTTTGGAATTTTGCACCCTAGACGCTCTAAGGTGTCGGCGTGCCCAACCATTTTGAGCATGTGTGGGCCAACGTTTTGGCCCCTTTGAAGCTTAGTGTCAAAGAATTTCGTAGCCGCCTCATATTGGAGAATTTGAGGGGCTTGCAAAAACATCGACGTTATCCTCGTGAATATCGCATATGCATCGAGAGATATCAATTGGAGTTTGAGTTTGGGTGAGATTGACCAAATCAAGACATTCTTGACGTCATTAGCAACCTTCAAATAAAGGTCATATTCGGCCTGAACCACCGCGGACGATCTAGGCGCGGGTTCGGTGGGGGGGCTCTTCGACCAAGTAGCGAAACATATTATCAGATATCGCGGCGCTCTTGATCGTTGATTCCCATTCAACGAAGTTACTACCGTCATCTTTTAGGACACACTTGTCCATGACGGATCTCAACCATGAGTCCTTACCCAAGGTTGCGTTGTTTGATGAAGTTGACATTGTGCGAATATGGTTACTACAACAAAAAAGAAATATATAAACATTCATTGTTAATTTACTTGAAAAACATTTTAACAAGTTTAGCATTTATATAATGACCTCTCACTAAATTATATAAATGATTTCAAGACCCATCTTTAAATAAAAATAGTCATCGTATGCTACCTTTATCTAGAAATGGTAAGTCATTACTTGACTAATTCTACCCTTAGAACTCTTGGTTGACGGATTTCAACTAAATCCATCTCCTAGTCCCAAGATAACGCTTATCTCGTTGAGTCCAATCCAATTTTAGCTTGTGATCGTATCACCCTACTTACCCGAGGTAAAAAGGGACCCACGAGCGTGGTAGCCCTAATGAACACGGGATTCATAGGTGTTATTAATTGGTAAGGCTAATCTCAATTTTTTAAATATGTGAGAGATATTGTCAATTTAGTTATTAATTCCCTATAAGTGAACTAAGTCGGTGAATTGTGAATAACGTTGAATTGACAATAACGGAAAATAAAATGCATGTGTGACGATTTTGGCATGAGCGGAAATAAAGCAAGCAACCAAGCAACGAAAAAATCCTAGTATGGCCACCTAGCTAATCAAATTAACTAGATAATTACAAATTCGGAAACCAACTCCTTGGTCCCTTGCCTCTTCACTTGGAACGCCTTCCAAAAATAGCACCGTCTTGAGGGAGTCACCGGCCTTCATAAAAATAATTACAAATATACAAATATAAAAATTCCTATTATACATTTATTCTATAAAATAAAATTAATAATTATTACAAACCCGCGATACGAGATCGCAATAAAATTACAACCAAACCATTATTCCCTTACATTACGGGTACTAACGATTAAAAATAACTAGGCCATACTAGGTACAAAATTTGCATAAATTATTAAATAAATGACATTCATTCATTCAACCATAAATAAAATAAATTGCTGAAAAATTCATGCCAAAATCGCCCTAAACACATTCATACTCATTGTAGCTCGATTTTACGGGATATATTGATTTTTAACCGTTAAAAATTAATATCAACATTTAAATCTTATTTAAATTCAAACTAATTAACTAAACTGTTTTAGAACTCAAAATTAGTCCCTACTAATTTTGTTGGTCATTAAGTAGATCGATTTGATTTCATTTGCTAAATATAACGGTTTAATCATAACAATTATGAAATAAACCCAAAATAAAATATAAACATCATAAAAAATTGAAACCAAAATTTTTTTACATTCTCGAATATTTCCAGGAACTCCAAAAATAAAAAACATTTGCTCAAAAAATTTAAATTAATTTTATGAACAAATAACTTTGTATTTAATGGTTTTATCAAATAAAAATCATTAAATATAGTAAAACACTGAAAAAAATTATGAAATTTAACCAAGATGATCAACATAAAAATTTAAAAATGTAAAACAAATTGTCATGACCATAAAAGGACGTTTCAATGTTATGAACAATATAATCTCATATTATCGACTTTTATCTTATAAAAATAAATAAAATGCAATACTTAATTAAAAGTCACGAAGTTTTACATACAATATGTAAGACATGCATGTGAGATCATATTAAAATTTCATGGCCATAATCAACATGCAACTAGTTTTAGTTAACTTTTAACATCAAATATGCATATTAACTCGGTTTAAATGCCAAAAATCAAACTAAATATAAAATTAATCCCTAAAATCACGAAATTTGACCACAAACATTTTGAAGTCAGTAGGTATACATGCACCAAATTTGTTTGTCAGAATCATATTTTAACTCAAATTTTTGATTTATTAGTTATCTTATAACTTTAATAAAAATTGTCCAAAATGAACATGTTGTATGTTAGACAAACTTAATATTAGACATTTCTAATATCATTTTATGAATATTTTACTCTTAAACTATTTATATCTTATGCATGCATAACAAAACAATACAAAATAAGAAGAAACATTTTCCTTACATTGATATTGGAACAAATATGGGCACAAGATTAGGACACCTTCCTAATCTTGTTCTTGAGCTTATAATATTAGGGATGAACTCCTAGTTCTTAGTATAAGAACACTCCAATTAGTTGCACCAAGACAATACCCAAAATCACAAATATTACTACACTAGTATGATTTGTAAGACACCCTTAAAATATCACTAATATGTCTATTACTACTCTTAGTAATATTATTAGTAATCTATGAACATAAGTTGATTGAAGCTTCTCAAGCTTATTATTTTAGAGTAAGAAAATTGGAGAGGTTGAGAGATAAGTGGCATACATATCTTATGAGATCAAGTGAGTATTTTATAAGAGAAAACATTTCTCTTTTCACCCTTATGGAGCCGGCACCCCATGCCCTAGGTAAGGGTGGGCTTTTACTTTTGTTCTTAAGAAAGCATTAGGGTAGAGTCTCGGCAAAGAATCTAATCATGTTGCTACATCCTCAATAAGAACAACAATCATGATCTATACCCTACCCTTTTGCTCACCAAAACCGGTGCACCACACCATAAAATGGGTGTTTATTTTATATTTGTATTTTGTCATTTGTCACATTTGTGACATGTGACATGTAACATGTAATTAAGCTTATAAATGTACATTTAACTAATTTAAATGTAATTTCATAACAAATAAATTAGACTTAACATTTTAAGTCACATTTTATAAGTACATGTTAATAAAATGGGTCATCTCATATTTGGTTAATATAATGTACAACAGTTTATAATTATAATCGACCAATTTTACTTATCTAAAATGTTTCATAAACATAATGCATTCTTAGTAATATAACAATTAAATTACTAAAATGAATCTTATTTAATCATATTACAATAAGATATATTTCTCACTTACAATTTAAACTTAGTTCAATTTAAGGGATTAATTAATCTGTATCGCTATACAATTAATTAATGTACATGATTAGGGGATTGTCCTTTAGGTGTGCCCTTAAGGGATCAACTGATCACCACCATCATACGACAGTAACGTCAAACTCAATTGAGCCAATCGTTACCGATTTATGTTGACCAGTTGACTATAATATTCATCATCCCTTTGTATTCTTATTCTTATTATTGAGATTTAATTATATGATCGCACTATTATTGAGGACACTTACTCCAACACATGCATGATACAAGCTAGCTCTGATACCACATGAAAGTCCATAGACCTTAATTAGACTCCTCTAACTAGTTACTAAATTACTTGTTAATTTAGTATTTAATGATCTATGTAACATGCATGCAAATATAAAGACATTTATATAAAAAAAGAAATTTCCTCACATTGAAATGGAAAATAAATGGGTACAACAAGAACTCCTTCTTATTTTTCTTGAGCTATAAATAAGGATGAATAAGAACAATCTCCAAATTAGAAGACCTCCTTCAAGTTGCACCAAGAAGAAACCAAATAATCTAATCTTATTATTAACTAGATATTAAGATAGATAAAATACTACCAATATTAGTATATATTGCTACACTTGTAATACTTAGTAAATATTAGTATTATTAGAGTTTTAGTGAGAGGATGAATTTTAGAGAGAAGTGTGAATTAAGCACAAAATGAACAACCATATTGCCCTTTTATAGGCAATATGGCCGGTCACTATAAGCCTCACAAGGAACTTATTTTGCTTATTTTAATTCACATGCAAAGTGGTAAAGTGTAGTGTTGAGTGAAATGATTTTAGGTTTACTATTCATGTCATAATCACATGTAACTTGTGAGCATGAACAAGAACAACCATCATCACTTCACCACTACTACTTGACCGGCCCCTAGTGGCCTTATATGGTCCATTTTGATTTTTGATATTTGTCCCACAAATACTTATTAATCATTTGCTTAATTATCTTGTATAATTAAGTATTAATTTGATCATATAACAATTATATGACACAAATAAATAAATAATATGTACTTAACATTTTAAGTGATATTTTACCATTGTATCAATATATAATGGGTCCCACAATGCTTAGTTAATTTATTTTACTACTCTTTGTAAATATAATTAACTAATTACCTCTATCTCAAAACCTAAACTAATTTAGTAATTTAACGATTAATTACTAAGTTAGATCTTATTTAGTCATATTAAAATAAGATATAAATTCATTAGTCAATTATCGCATAATTGAAAAATAAGCTTAATCGAATTTGAGTTCCTAACTCAATTTCTAACTATTAACTCTCGTATATATATCAAATATATATAAATGACTAATCAACTGTATCATATACAAATAATTAGTTACTATTTGGGTTTCATCCTATAGGTGTGACCGAAAGGGATCACTTGATCACCGCCGTCATATGACAATAACGTCAAACTCTAGTCAGCCAACCGTTATTGATTTACGTTAATCAACTGACTAATCAAATATATATATAGTCAATAAATATCCCAATTATATTCCTTAATGAGATTTATTATGTGGCGCACTATTGTGGAGGACACCTACTCCAACACTACTCACTTATTAGGACACCCGTTCTGATACAAATCCCTGACATTTAAACATCTCACCCTCGACAGGCGGGTTTCTTTATGGGTGTCAGAAGACTTAAAAGTGGTCTTAGGAGTGCTGCTCGAAACAGGGGAAGTCCCGGCCTTAGGTATAGTAACTGTGTTGTTGTTAGACGAGCCTGACTTTGATTAAAATTCATTCTTATGACTGCTACCCGATTTGCTGTACTCCCCAATTAAACTCCCGTATTTTGTTTACCCCTGGGCCTCGATTTTTAGACAAAGCCCGCATAAGGTGTCAAAATCAGAATAAGGATATATATAGCTCTACAACATTGGAAATTTTAAAATTTAGACCTCGTAAGAACCTCGACATTTTCTGCTCCTCTATCTCCTCAAATCCCCCCGCCCCCCACATCAAAGAAAAGTTTTCAAACTCGTCAATGTATTAACCTACGCTCAATTTTCCCTGCCTAAAGTTGGCAATTCTATGATAAGTGGTTATCTTATGGGTTGTAGGTACATACCGTTTTCAGAGTTTGCGTTTGAGGGAGTCCCATGACGCTATTTTATCCTTCCCTGCACGCATCCTCTTGGGTTTTAGTCATTCAAACCATAAGGACACTCTCTTTCCCAATTTCAGAATGGCGTATTTACACCTCTTATAATCACTGAGATCTTTAAAATCGAACATACGCTCGATTTTGCTTTCCCATTCAAGGAAATCTTTGCGATTAGTGCCACCAATGAACTCCGGGAGTTCCGTTACTTTAAATTCTTCTTGCTTGGGCCTATAACGGCTTTTTGTGGGTTGATTTTGAAGCATCTTGCGTACTTGAGCGAGCAATGTCTCGTCATCGAAATCGGCCATGAATTGGTTTATGTAAGTGTTTATATATATATATATATATAAAGAAAATAGGACCGTCTTGATAAATGGAGATCAAGAGCCGAAGCTCTGATACCACTAATGATACGAATTAGTAGCGGACTGACCGAAAGTGATAAGTTATCCGCGAACCATACCTATGGCTCAAGATATCGTGATTACAAGCAAGACCTATTACTCGACAATCAAGCTCAAAAACTAGGAAAAACGTTCTAATTGTTGAAAGACTTATAACAATAATTCAGACTTTTTTTTTGACAAGTAAACTTGTTGTGAATTCAATCTGCTTTATTCCTTCTCATAACAAGGTTTATATAGCCGATTAACAGCTATATGGATACATACGAAAGGCCACCATTAAGAGTGCCCAATTAAAGTAATTCAAAGCTACTAATAAACCACAATTAACTAAATTAAAGATGTTTGTCTAATAATAAAGGTAGCAATAAAACTAATGATTAACGAAAGTAATTCTTCCAACTCTTCAGTGCACCGTGATTAATTTTACGAACTAAACTCTTGAGCTTAAGTGATCCATCATGGCTAGCAAACCTACACAACGCACCATTGCACTCGCCTTTGACCCTTCTTCCCGCGAATTCGAATCTCATGAGCACACAACATCAGCAACCGTATCAACAAGTCACACTATTCGAGAGGCCAAGAAACAATGAACTCCCTTCATAAAGGAGGAACCAATTCCCTCGTGTCTAACCGCATCCTATAACACGCTCCATGCACACCCAATGATCAGCCATGATCCCTTTTTACGACGGACTAGGAATGGCATCAAAGTATACACTTCACATGTATAGAATAATCAAAGACTCGGGTTTAAAGACAAAAAAAATCAACCACTTGCAAAGAACTTTACTGACACTCCTTAGTAAAATCCATTAAGCGGGTCTGTCTAATGTGTGTTCACCAACACACACCTATGCACCTTACTTAGTATCTCCATACCTATGACTTATGGAACATAGCCATCAACCAGCATACATATTAGTCATTAATGAGTATTCACTTGTCCCGACATAATACTCTAACTAGATACATAAATAACAACACCATCCAAATGGAGTTCCACAATCAAGTCACACACTTATTATCTATTTCATGAGCGTATTAAATAAATGAGATATGTCATACATATATATTAAATAAATGAGATATGTCATACATATATCAGTTATCGAAAATAACTCTCACTAAGACAAACATCTCTTAGTAGTATTAAGATCACTTGATAATGCGCCTAATACAAACTGCAACAACATGACTCCTCATGTTTTAGATGCAATAGAGATTTTGTATGGGATATGCAACTATTGCATCAGCTATAATCTTGCATATACACAATTTACCTCCTGAATGAAATAAACCATTAAATGATTCATAAGCACCAAAATCGCTTCAATATCATCAAATTCAAGTGTGTGTTTAATTCTTAAGTCAAACACTTGCTTCACAAGCAATAATACACTTTAGTTATAGCATTGGTCCTGACGTTGTGCTTGGAACCAATCCAACTCACCACTTTATTTATGCAGACAAAATGTATCCAAATAAGGATAAGGAACAAACTTTGTCTATATAAAAGTTAAAAACGTTGTAACATGTTTACAACAAATACTTATAACAACTTCCATCTCAAAAATAATTCTCAATGCTTCTCAAGCACAAATAATCATTTCCTAGATGGTAATCTAGTGACAATCACTAGAACTATATCGGCGTTTGCTCGTAATGCGAGCATATAATGAACAATTTTCTTGCTCACCTTACAAACTAAACAAAATTATTGTTACATAAGAGAAGTATGTCATCTCCATACCAAACTATAAAGAGTATTGCACTCCCAAAAGGTTTCTTGCACACAATTTGGATACATTTTATCATCATATTCAAGTGTGTGTTTAATTCTTAAGTCAAACACTTGCTTCACAAGCAATAATACACTTTAGTTATAGCATTGGTCCTGACGTTGTGCTTGGAACCAATCCAACTCACCACTTTATTTATGCAGACAAAATGTATCCAAATAAGGATAAGGAACAAACTTTGTCTATATAAAAGTTAAAAACGTTGTAACATGTTTACAACAAATACTTATAACAACTTCCATCTCAAAAATAATTCTCAATGCTTCTCAAGCACAAATAATCATTTCCCAGATGGTAATCTAGTGACAATCACTAGAACTATATCGGCGTTTGCTCGTAATGCGAGCATATAATGAACAATTTTCTTGCTCACCTTACAAACTAAACAAAATTATTGTTACATAAGAGAAGTATGTCATTTACATACCAAACTATAAAGAGTATTGCACTCCCAACAGGTTTCTTGCACACAATTTCATCTCTTTGTCTCGAAATATATCAAACCGTTTGATTTGCCTTGTTGAGAACAAAGATTTCAACCCAGAGACACTTGTTTCAACCAATATTGAAACTTCCACATCTTCCTAGCCCACTCTGATGACGTGAAACTCACATGATGTGTCAAACACTTCATCTTTCACAGTTCCATTAAGGAAAACTGTTTTCACAATCATCCACCAAATCTCATCACATGAGTGGTAGTAATATGCTAAGTGAATCTTATCAAATATGAGCATAGTGCAGTAAATAGATTTCATCATAGTCATTACTATGAAATAAACTATCAGCCAACTCAATAGATATCGATATATCCTTCCATGTCATCTTCATATTGAAGATCTTGTTGGAGTAGGTGTCCTCCACAATAGTGCGCCACATAATAAATCTTATTATGGAATATAATTGGGATAATTATTGACTATATATATGATTAGTCAGTTGATTAACGTAAATCAATAACGGTTGGCTGACTAGAGTTTGACGTTATTGTCGTTTGACGGCGGTGATCAACTGATCCCTTTCGGTCACACCTAAAGGATGAAATCCAAATAGTAACTAATTATTTGTATACGATACAGTTAATTAGTACATTACATATATTCGATATGTACGAGAGTTAATTATTAGAAATTGAGTTAAGAACTCAAATTCGATTAAGCTTATTTTTCAATTATGCGATAATTGACTAATAAATTTATATCTTATTTTAATACGATTAAATAAGATTTAACTTAGTAATTAAACGTTAAATTACTAAATTAGTTGAGGTTTTGAGATAGAGGTAATTAGTTAATTATATTTACAAGGATTTGTAAAATAAATTAACTAAGCATTGTGGGACCCATTATATATTGATATAATGGTAAAATATTACTTAAAATGTTAAGTACATATTATTTATTTAATGGAGTCATATAATTGTTATATGATCAAATTAACACTTAATTATACAAGATAATTAACCATATGATCAATAAGTATTTGTGAGACAAATATCAAAAATCAAAATGGACCAAACTAGGTACATGATGGCCGGTTATGGTAGTAGTTACATGGTGATGATTGTTGTTCTTGTTTTTACTCTTTAGTTACTAATTGAAAGTGACATAACAAGTAGTATACAATCATCACTTATACTACAACACTCCACTCTAATGCATGTGATCAAATAGAACAAAATAAGAGTCCTTATTTGGACTAAGTGGTCCGGCCATATGGCCTTATAATGAGCAATGGTTGTTCATTTTCATACTACTTCATTTTGTGCAATTTTTACACTTCTCTCTAAAATTCTTCCTCTCACTAAAAACTCTCATATACTAATATTTCTTAAGTATTACTAGTGTAGTAATATAGTCTAATATTAGTAGTATAATATCTATCTTATTATCTAGTTAATAATAAGGGTAGATTATTTGGGTTCATCTTGGTGCAACTTAGAGTAGATCTTCTACTTTGGAGATTACTTGTATTCATCCATATTATTAGCTCAAGAACAACAAGAAGGAGTTTTTGTTGTGCCCTTATATTTTCCATATCAATGTGAGGAAATTTCTTCTTTTATATAAATGTCTTTATATTTGCATGCATGTGACATAGATCATTAAATACTAAATTAACAAGTAATTTAGCAACTAATTAGAAGAGTCTAATTAAGGTCTATGGACTTTCATGTGGTATCAGAGCTAGCTTGTAGCATGCATGTTCATTTTGGACATTTTTATTAAAGTTATAAGATAACTAATAAATCAAAGATTTTGAGTTAAAATACGATTCTGACAAAAAATTTTGGTGCATGTATACATACTGACCTCAAAATGTTTGTGGTCAAATTACGTGATTTTAGGGATTAATTTGCTATTT
>JAIUZE010028207.1:0-30957 GCA_022085475.1 Heliosperma pusillum
GGTGTCGATCCTCAGGGAGTACGTGTTACTTATGAATTGTTATGGATTGGTTTTCATTTAAAATCGAGTCACTTGAGTTATTTGTCTGAACTTGACAATATGTAAATGACAAATATGTAAATTGCAAAACAAAAACCCAGAACAGAAGACTTACCCGATCGGGTTGTCACGTACCCGATCGGGGAAACCCTCTGATCTGAATATTAACAACTAAATTCTATCTAAGACGACATTTAAATGACAATATTGAAAGTCTAACTAACTAAACTAATTAACCAGAGAATAATAATAATAAAAACTATCTAGGAACGGAAATAAAAAGATGATAAACTAACTAGATAACGATAAAGTAAACTATCTACTAACGGAAATAAAAAGACAATAAAATAAACTATCTAAAACGATAAAGTAAACTAACTAATCAAGTTGATATAGTGAAAGAGAAATACATGTGAAACTAGTTAAAAGCTTCATAGTTACCAATATTATAATTACTATGATTGTCTAGGCCTTGTAGCGGTATATTCCTTCCGGATTCGTACCAACCTTTTAGTGGGTCCTAACGTCCTTTCAGCATGGTTAAGTCACTAAACCCCTATTGATAGTCCTAATTCCTATCCCAACTCTCGTCATAAAGATAGAAATGACTAATACAAACAATTGCTTATGGCCACTAAAGAAAGTTATAGAATTTGACACGACCAAAGGAAGAAACAATTTAGACGGTTCAATTGGTAACTACTCTTCTTATAATTCGTTTAACTCGTAATTCATTTCAAATATTACAACTCTATTTATTTTATTTACACAATGATAATTTTACAATATTAGAATTAATCTAATATATGTGATTATGTGATTAAGTAAATTAGCAAGAAAAAGATGTATGAGATTAAACTATGAAATATAAATACTAAAGTGATCATGGTGATTATGTTAACAATGATTCTAATGACAATTTTTAGGATTATATGATTAAGTAAATTATAAGGTGACATGCTAAATAATACTTTGGTTCTAACTAGATTAATTTTAGGTTGATTTCCTAATAACAACAATATTATAAAAATGATACTAGTGAGGTTATAGTTCATGATGATTTAAAATCGCATAAGTAAATCAAGATTAGGGAATTACCAAGTCGGAATATGAGTATATAAGAACGAAAGTAAGAACAAATACCCAACCAAATAACAAAAGCTAAGTAAACACTAGGGAAATACCAAGAAAACTATAAAAACTTGTAAGAAAGTGTGCTAAAAGAAATGATAATAGATTATTAGATTATTGTAAAAGTTGATGATAAAAAGATGATATGTTATTGTGTGTGATGATCATTAGCTTTTATAAGGCTGCATGGCTGCTGATCCTCTTGCAAATTCATACCCTAGTCAATGCATTAAACCACCCATTTAAGCTCGGATTGAAGAAGAGCCAAGTAACGTCTTCTTGCAGGAATACCCGATCGGGTAACAGGTAATCCGATCGGGTTTTTGTGTAAGTCGGATTTTCCGTCTTTTCATCTTAGGCACGGAATCCTATGCCTTAGTCTTTGGTCAATGCACTACGGAATTGGGCTTGGGCTGATCTCCTCTTGACTTGGGTTGAGTTTTCCTTTTAAAGTTTAAAGCCAAAAATCTAAATTGAGTCCATTCGAGGAAAGATGTAGCAGAATCGTAATCAAATCGTGAACTGGCTATCATCAATTCCTTGAAAACTCGTATCCTAGTGTCTTTGCTCCATAAAGTAGGAAAATATAGCAAAACCGCTTCATGTCCTATAAAACGAGTCAAAACACGCAAAACAACTAGAATAGCAGTATTAGCTCGTTAATCACTTAACAAAGTGCATAAATCGTATAGAAATCGAGCTAAAACGGGGGATAAATCAATACAAAATATCACTTATCACTCGCGTTATGGTGGTTGAAGGGAATGTAGTGCTAGCGAAATTACCCGGTGTGCAATGCTACAATTGTGGTGGAACTGGCCGGAAGAAGTTCGAGTGTAGGAGCCATGGAGGACGGGGCTACTAGTGATCTTATCAAGGGAACTTCTCACAGGGTCCGAGTCAGAGTATGTCTGCCAACCGCCTAACAAGGAATTGGAATAATCAGGGTGGTCAGAGTGTCAACAATGGCGGTTATAACTGCAATAGTGGGTCTTGTTAGCATCCGAACAACAATGTGAACAAGAGCCCGACATCAAAATCTATGGCATCTGAGAGCACGGTGCAGAAGGGAGGCCAGAAGACTAATGGTAAATTATTCATGATGGATATGGATAAGCAAGGAGCGCAGGATGATGCTCAAGTGGTAATGAGTACATTTTTGATTAATCATAAGCCAACATTTGTATTATTTGATTCGGGGGCTACCCATTCGTTTGTGTCTAGAAGTCATGCTTTAACTTTAGGTTTGGGAAAGTTTGAGTTGGTGAGAGATGGGGTGTTTACACCGTCGGGAGATTCTATGTCATGTTGTAAATTGTATCATGGGTAGGCAATTAGAATTTCAAATTGACTTGTTTAAGTTTCCATTAGACGAGTTTGAGGTCAATGCCGGGATCGATTGGTTGGGTAAGTATAAGGCTAATATTGACTGTCACCAGGAGAAGGTGTATTTGAGGGGTCCAAAGGGTATTAGGGTATCATACCAAGGCTTTGAAGTCAAGCCGAATGTAAAGATTATTGCAGTTGCGACTCTAAAGTAAAATTTATGTAAATAAAATGGATCATCTCATATTTGGTTAATATATGTACAACAATTTGTAATTATAATCAACAAATTTTGCTTATCTCAAATGTTTCATAAACATAATGTATTCTTAGTAATATAACAAATAAATTACTAAAATGAATCTTATTTAATCATATTACAATAAGATATAATTCTCACTTTCAATATAAACTTAGTTCAATTTAAGGGATTAATTAATCTGTATCACTATACAATTAATTAATGTACATGATTAGGGAATTGTCCTTTAGGTGTGAGCTCAAGTGATCACCACCGTCATACGACATTAAAGTCATACTCAAGTGAGTCAATCGTTACCGATTAATGTTGACCAGTTGACTATAATATTCATCATCCCTTTCTATTCTTATTATTAAGATTTAATTATGTGATCGCGCTATTGTTGAGGACACTCACTCCAACAATCTACCACTTGTCTGAGACAAGTGTGCGTCACCAATTCTCTTGTCCTATTACATATCTCCCCCTCAATCCAATGTGTCTTGCAGGTCGTACTTGCATTTGATGATATCATGAGTGGTTTCCTTGATCTGGAGAGTAACTGTTTGACCGGAATTATCTACCATAGATACCTTCCGAGCGTGGCCACGTATTTTTCAGCTTACTACTCCTCGAGTGGCCTTAAGATTTTAAAACAACCCTGAGTTATTTCCATGGGAATAAAACGTGTTCCTGAGTTATATTAGTTGTTTTATATGAATCAGACATGTATCCTTTTCATAAAACTATTAATAAAATCACCGCTATGTTTTATATTTTGTTTTTCATGTGGGTTGTACTGACAACATTGAACACCACAAAGTGAACTGAATTACATTATATTTTGTTTTGGTCCGTAATCGCCTACATGAGCTGATAACTCTGGCAATTATTTAGGTGCCACGCATCAAATTTGCTGGTGCCCCTCCCACGTCGGTTCACCTTCAACGAGCCATAAGTAAAACCTGCTGACTGATCGATTTACAGAGGCGTTTCATGATATGAGCAGGAAATTTACTGTGACGACGTTATGGAGTACCTAAATGTTTCAGAACATTAGGTGCCAGGTCGTGGATAGGACATTCATAGTGTTACTAGAGTCGCGATTCTTTGGACTAAGACTGTCTATTGAGATAAAAGGCAGTTTTGGGTTGATTTGGTTTCTCATCTCTCATGGATAGACCGTACTAGGCGGCTAAGTAGATCCTTTCACTGGGTCATTTCATACTGCGCTTAGTAATGTGCAAGATTCGAGTGAAGATAAATATCCAACCTTTTATCAGGATATGATATTTCTCAGGGCCACTCGAGGAGCTGTAACTGAAAATGCTGGCCCTGCTCGAATGGAAAGATCGTTTATCAGTTAAAGTTACTTCTAGTCGGGAGAAACCACTCTTGATAAATAATCACTTGTAAAATACGACCTTTGTGACTACGGAATTTGCAAATTGTTTTACATTGAGTGGGAGAAATTTATTATGGATATGAGAATCGCTTATCGCACATACACTTGTACGGACAAGTGGGAGATTGTTGGAGCCAGTGTCCTCCACAGTTAGTGCAATAACATAAATAAATCTCTGTAGGTTCACAGGGTATACTTTGTATTGTAATAAGTTGATTAACGTTTATCGATAACGGTTGGCTTGCTAGATAAGTTTGACGTTATCGTCATACAGATGGCGGTGATCAACTGGTCCCTAAAAGTCACCCCTAAAGGATGTGATTGAGAGATGTGATTATTTGAGAAAATAATCATATTGATGCCTTATTAAATGACTAAAAGGTTAGTCGGTGTTTTGACTAAAAGGTTAGTCAATGTGATGATGATATAATTATTTAATAACGATTAAATAATGTTAGCTAAGACGAATTAACTGTAATTCGTAATTAAATATAAAATGTTATATTTAGTTGTAGTATATAATGTGAGCTAAAACGAATTAAAATGTTAATTCGTAATTAAACATAAACCGTTATATTTAATTAGCAGGATTATAAATATACCGATATTTATAATTAAAGTATATATTATACGATTGTCATAATAATTGTTATGTTAATATATCCACTGCAAAATGTTGTAATGGACCTTATTAATGTATGACAACATATTAGACAAATATAATATGTATAACATTATATTAAATGGAAGCTAATATAACCGAAAAAGAGTCCAGATTACTCTGAGGAATTTCGGTCAAAATGGTAACAAAATAAGAGAAAAATATCCCTTATTTTTCTCCTATTTGTGCCGTGTGAGAGGTGAGTATATGGGAGGAGTTTTACTCATTCTAACTCACTAATTGAATCATCATTAATTCACATCACAAAAAAGATACAGACTCTTTTTCTCTCTAATTTTCTAGCAAATACAAGGGCATTTCTCGATCAATCTTGGGTGAGACGATTAGGAGGATATCTGCTTTGATATCTGTTCTGAGGCCGAATTTACGAGGACTAAAGGTTATTCCTAATCTCTTTGTTTATTATGCAATTTCGTTTATGACCCGTTAATTATATAAATCATAATTTCATTATAATCCTGTAAGATTAAAGGGATGTATACGGATATATTCCCACAACCTTAACACATAAATTTTAACTAAAGAACTAAAGGTGAATCTGAAAGAGAGCTACCACAACCAAGCACAGGTAATTCCTTATAGAATTCGAACAACAAGGATCATTCAACCACATCGTAACACAGGAAGAATAATACCTGCCAACAAGTGACTAATCAACACTCACAGCCAAGCATAGAGATGTTTATTAGGCCTGACTTAAATAACTATAACAATGCACAAGTTAATGAGATTTAAATTTGAGAGAAATATCATTTTTTTTCATTCAACATAATCTGCCTATTACATAAGCACCATGTCTCTTTATATAGGCCATACAATTTGATCTCAACCCTTGAATACAACTACATATAAGGGCTCATAAAGGCCTTAAATAATTGATTAAAGTAATAGCAAAATCTTCTAATAAGACGAGGAAAAACAGACTGGAAAAAGCATCCTAGACAGGCAGCTTTTATTCAACAAAAGTAGTCCCGTTTCTTTCCTGAAATAGTAAACATTAAGTCAGACTTTTGAGGGTTGTTTGGCTCCTTTTTGCTACCACATGAAGCTCAAACATTTTGGATCATTTAGGGATCAATTTATAGCCTTGGACATGCACTCCAAAGCACTTGAACACATAAAATAACCTTACTGAACACAAGTGCTAAAACTGACTTTCAGTAGCATTCCTGAAATCAGACATGTCTTACAGGATTCATAAATCTTAGCTCAAGATGAATATTGATACTCATGATATCTAATTTTGAAGATACAAATGTTAGATTTCATGTCACAAAGAATCAAAGACAAATTATATATGGAACTTCAGATATTGAGGTTTGAGTACTAGCAGGTCACTGACAATTGTGGAGTAGCATTTCAGACTTCAGCGTATCTTGTAGATGCTCTAATTTCTTGCATATATAGAATTAGGAGACCCATGAGTAGCAAAATATTGAGTTATTCAGGTTTTAGTGTTGACAGGTCATACCAGAAAAATGAATAGCATTCCTGTGTGACAGCCTTTGAAGCTCGATTGTGACAAAATTACTTGATTAAACTTGTTGCTTCCAAAAGCATATGAAAGAGGACATTTCCAAAATTCTAAAAATATAAGGAACAAAAACTTTAAGCAAGTAGTACTCTAGATATAAACATTTGAAATCGGCCCAATTCTGGTGATATTTCAAGGAACATTTCAGGTTTCTTGAATTGGAATACTTGGCTTGTTTTCCTGAATTTGGTTCACTTTCCTCTTGAATTGCACCCAATTTTGTCATTGCCTTGCATAGTCCCATGGGATGTTTTTTAGGCGTGTAAGATGAAGGACCCTTACCCCTAGCTCCTGCTACAATTTCGTATTAACCTAATCACATTTATGAAGACCTCTAATCACCTCTAATTATCTCCCAATCAAGGATTGTCATCATTGAGCATTCTGAATCTTTTTTTCCGCATCAATCGTATTAGTAAGTGTTATCAGTCTTAATTAGTTTTGTTTTGATATTGCTTTGTATATTAGAAACCTTAATCTAGGTAATCTTTGTTAAGTGGATTAATTAGGTATGGATCTTGATACTAGAATTATTACCTATGATTGTTAGGTGAGGATTTCGTAGATGAGCAGTTCTAGGTCGCCTCTTGTTGCATTGTTGAATCGGAAGTGCGAATTGAGGTAGGGTTTTCCCTACTCAGTATGATTATGCCTTGTTATTGTCATTATGTTTGATTAATTGAGATTGTATGATATAATGATTATGATTGTTGGAAATGTGGCTGAATATTGTGAGTCACGTCTGTAATACTCGTGTCTTCTGCTAGTCTAGCATCAATAGATTCCGTGTCCGTCTTGATATAGCTAAGCTTGTATCTTATGTAGGGGGTCGAGTAAGATTGTACTTGGCCAAGTTGTTGGTTACTCGGTCGGGTCAAGCAGTCACTCGGCCGAGTAGGTGGGTCACTCGGTTGAGTTGGGGGTTGACTCGGCTAAGTTAGGTGGTTACTCAGTCGAATGGGTTGGTAACTTGACCGAGTAAGTGTGTCACTTGGTCGAGTGTGTTTTTGACTTAACCGAGTAGGGTATTTGTCAGATTATTTTGGTTCAGCTTTTGAGTCACTTGACCGAGTGCCTCTGAAAATCGGTCGAGTATTCTCACTTGTCCGAGTTTTGGTTGTATTAAGCTATTTTCGCAAATCTTTTTGTAGCTTGTAGAAGTGGTTATATTTTGATAACTCTGATTCTATTATTTCTACTTTATCTCTCCTCATCTTATGTCTCTCTGAGACTCCCCCAAATATTAATACAATATATTAAATTTTTGTAATCCTTACCTTCATCTTTGATTATGGAACTTCATTATTGGATAAGTTATTCTATCTTCATCATTATTCTTTGTTGAGCTTCTTATTCTTCCGATTTTCTTGAATTCTCATATTTGGGGATTTTGATTTGTTTGGTTAGATCTTTCTTATTATTAGTGTTTGATGTCAGATTTGAGTTAGATTATTAGTATTAGGTTAGTTAATAATAGAATTATTAGTGATTGTCCTATTATTGTTAATGTAGGCAAAGTGTTCGATGAAATGATGATTGTTCTTCTTCTACTTGTTGATTGTGCTTGATTGAGTATTCGGACTCCATTGATGATGCTTCATGTGATTGGATTTTTATTTGATGATGATTTCTTGATATGCTAAAAGGTAGGTGAATCCTACTCAGTTGATGTATATGTGACTGATCAGTAATTGTGTTTTGTCATATGGTTATGACATGTTGATCAGAGTTTCGGTGATTGATTGTGCTTGTGATACATTGGTTTCTTTGAGGTGATGTTTATATGAAGCGGTTACGTGAAACCAGATCCATAGACGTTTTGGGTCGCTCTTCATGGTATCCGCCATGGAGGAGACAACGCATGTGATGATGACCTAGGTCAGGGGGTGACCTAGTGCGGTAGGACATATTGTGTCTAAGACATGCCTTGGACTCGAGTGCTAGGTTATGACACCGCAATTGGTGGTTTTGGTGTGCTTGTAGATGGCACTCGAGTGCGCTACTTGATGGCACCGGATATGTGTGATAATTATATTACGATTGCACTTGTTATTGATTATTTATATATTGACTGGCGGTATTTGGAATCGTTTTATTTCTCTACCGTGATCCATACGATATTTTCGGCTTATGGTGAGTAGGTTGTTGTAGTAGGTATCGTGGATATGGTGTTACTTTGGAACTTTGATGTTGGGATTGGACGTGGTAGATAGTTTCTCATTAGCTTGTAAATGAGTTGTATTTATTTGTATTTGACTGACCTTAGTTATATTTGGTCTTGTATTTAATTAATGTAGATTAAAGTTATGTTTTGAGATTATGGATTTGTTATGCACTACCTGAGGAAACCTATGCCGTGGCACCTAGCTACTCATTACGATGAGAGCCAACTGTGGTCTTTGTGACACCCTCAAATTTGCGGAAAGAAAAAAATAATTTAAATACATAACAAAGGGTGTCATAAATAAAAAGGTCATTATAAAACGGAAATAATATTCTACAAAAGAAATATACAAGACGGGAGACATATCTCCCGTATAAATACGGAAATAAAAGAGTGTATAATAATATACAAACTATGAACCGAATATAGGTCCAAGGTAAATACTTCGCTCGCTAGCTCGTCAATGTACCCCAAATATGCATTCACCACCTGTTCGACCGCATTAAATATAAACACGGAAGCCACAGTCAGTGGGGAGTAACTCCGAGTTCTCCCAGCCACGAAATGTCGAGTTTAATGAAACATGAAGAACATAAAAGCAATGTATATATAAAATACAAAACCTTAACATATATGATATGCTTTTCATGTTATGAAACAGTTAACTAACATATAACCTATCATATGAAAGCTATCATGTGAATTCGATAATAAAATATAACAAGAGGTAGGGAAGCTGGTATGCTAGCTCAGAGGTTACCCTGTAACGTGGCCATGATACACTCAAACCCTAATCAACACGTAATCATGTGAATCAGTTAACAATCGGTAATCCAAACTCTATCAATCCTAGCCGGCTTGCATCTCACCTTCTAGAACTCATAGAATCATACAAACATGAAAGACCAATACGTCTACAAACAGGCATAAGTTCTTAGCAAACGGCCGATAGTCGACTTCTTAACTCGAGGCTATACCACAAGGTAGGAAACATCCTAGTCCTAGACTGATCAGACCTAGCGACACAGGCTATTCCGTTCCCCGTCCCATGACATAACCGTCTATGAGAACTCTACTAGGCGACCCCCTAAGCAGAGATGGCTAGTACTTAAGCTGCTCCAGTCCCAAAACGGATCAGGCAGCCATGACCCGACTTGGATATAAACCCACCAAGCCGAGACACAAAAGCTATCAACAAGTGAACATATACTCGTTAAAGACAGTACCTGCCTATCAATGTCATGGTCCAAGCTACTCATTTAGAATTAGAATGGTCAAGACGCCATATCTTCATAATTCTCTATGGGTACTTAGTCAACACGACACCAACCATAAAATCAAGAAGTCACGGGAAAACATCCTATCATGTGACTAATTGCAAATAAATCATGTTCATATATCATATCGCCTCATATCTACTAAGGCTAATTCAATAATTAAATAAAACCTTACTTGAAGACAAATCACCGACCCGAGTCCCGCGACGGGTCATCAGTCAAAACGGGGCTGACTAGATCTTAGTTTGACCAAACCCGTTTGGTCAAACCGGCTAGAAACAGAGTCTTTTCCACATAGACTTGAACATAAAATCAACATATTCATTACATGTTATTTAATAAAACTTCTAACATGTGAATTATTATATAATACCCAAACCCCGTTTGACTAAAAGGATATTAAATTAAACTACGATCTCGTCTTATAATTTCTAACATGTGAGAAATAATAATTTAATGAAAACCTTTTTAATTAAATATTTTACTTATTAATATTTCTCGCTTGCTAATTATTACAAAACGCGATAAAAATGACGATAACTCAAAAACCGTCACAAGTCCCAAAGTGGGACCCACGGGCTGAGTGGGACCGGACCCACATGGGCCTGATTTGGGCCTCACGGCCTGATTTGGGCTCAATGGGCTGTTTTGCCTAAAATTTCTAAAAACCGTTTTCCAATATTTCCCGCATGCTTTAACATATTTAAAACCCGTCAAAACAACAACCAATCAATCAAACATCGACACAACCCAAAGACCAAAACCCGGACCCACCATGGACCAACCCAGACCGGGTCTGAACCGGCCTGGACCGGTCTGGTTGGTCCGGTTCTAGCCATCCTCCACGGTTCACACCACAAACCACCCAAATTAATTCCAACTTGCTTTAATTATCAAACTACCATTTTTAACAACTAATCTAACCATCATCATACAAAAATCATTATTATGAATACTCATTAAAATTCATCAAGAACACTAACTTATTAAAAATTTCCTAGACAACATAAAAATCATAACTTAATAAAAATCATCAAAATTTATCAAGAACATTAAAACAACATAAAAATTCCATACAACATAAAAATCATCAAGAACACTAAAACAACATAAAAATTCCATACAACATAAAAATCATCAAGAACACTAAAAACAACATAAAAATTCCATACAACATAAAAATCATCAAGAACACTAAAACAACATAAAATTCATAACTTAATAAAATTCATCAAAATTCATCAAGAACATTCAACATATTATAAATTCATACAAAATCATAAAAATCATAACTTAGGGAAAATCATAAAAATTTACCAAGAACACTAAATATATTATAACTTCATACAAAATCATAAAAATCAAAACTTATGGAAAATCCTAAAAATTCATAAAACATAATAATAACACTCCTTAGCATATTACTAACTAAAAATCCATAAATCATAAAAATATGAACCAAAAATAAAGATGAACCAAAATCAAAAGAAACAAAACCAAAGGCTATGTTACTAACTAAAATCATAAATACCATAACATGAACCAAAACTAAAGACTATGTGACATTAATTCGTCGAGTAAAACGGAATTGTTACCTTAGCTAGCCAAAACAATTAGCACCAAAATAATAAGAAGAATAATAATAAGAAATCCTCCTACTAATCTTCACCCAAAATATACGAGTCTCCAAACTCGTCTTCAAAATCTTCCCCTATAAGAAAATAACAAGAAAACATTATTAGAACTAAAAGTATAAATTTCCATAATTAAAGTGTTGAAAACGATCTTGACGGAATTGAAATATAACCGTACGTGAAGATGAGGAGCGAAGAGGAGAGTCTAGAAATATAAATTAGGATGGATTTAATTAAGAAACGAAGATTTTATGAAGGTTTTGCTTAAGAACGATGAAGAACAATTGATGAACGATGAAGAACACGAAGAACGATTAAAGAAAGTGATGTTTTGATCTTTATTTGATTTATTGTAAGATGAAAAGTTGTTTGTGAGTAATTATGGTGTTGGGTGAGCCGTGTAGTTATAGGCAAATAAGGATGTCGAGTTTTGAAATTGTTGTTACGTAATTGACTCGCGTTTACTAATTATTTTACGGTAAACGATTTAATATAATTAACGATAAAGTTAATTACACCAAATATCAAGATATT
Organism: Heliosperma pusillum; assembly: GCA_022085475.1. NCBI lineage: Eukaryota > Viridiplantae > Streptophyta > Magnoliopsida > Caryophyllales > Caryophyllaceae > Heliosperma > Heliosperma pusillum. The sequence continues at coordinate 11,968 of JAIUZE010028207.1, forward strand.
ATGATATTGTAATGAAAAGTAATCAAAATATCAAGGCCTAAGAGTGGACTAAAGTAGACGTGTGAAATGGTGACTTCCGGTCTGATTTCGAGCGTTTGGCGTAATTTTCGTTAATTGATCGATAAAGTAAATAGTTATCTAGATATTATGATATATTAATCAATAGTAATGAAAATATCAAGGTCTATTAGTGGGTAGGAGAGCCGTGTGGAACAAGGTGATATCGGGTCTGATTTTTCTCGATTTGCGTAATCTCCGTTAACTGATCGATAACGTTAATAAATATCTAGATATTTTGATTAGTTTAATCAAAATAAATAAAATATCTAATTGTGAGTGGAAAACGATGACACGCGCGTGTGACTCATGCCAAAGTCGAGTTTCGAGTTTGTTACGGGATTTACGATGAGTCGGGAATAGTTAAATGACGCTCGGTTTAAAACCGTAAAAGTTATTCTTTAAATTCCGAATAAATTCAAAATAATTATATTAAATTATGATAAATCTTAATAATTCTAAATAAAAATAAATCAAAAATATTATTTTTTTAAATAAAATTTCGGTCTTCAAAATCGCAAGCCGAGTCGGGAAAAGTCAACGGAAGTCAAAATCGACTAAAAAGTCGAGAAAAGTCAAAAATGGCTTAAAAGTTCAGAAAAGTTTAAGACGACTTAAAAATAAATAAAAAGTCAATGACGACTTTAAAAAATCAAGGAAAAGTCAAAGACGGTTTAAAAGTCAAGAAAAGTCAAAGATGACCAAAAACGGTCTTTTCATGAAATCTCTCAAAAATTCCAAATACGAACGCGGAATTTCAAAATACGACTCGGAACAAAAATTCCTATATTAAAAACTTAAGTTCTACTGAAAAGTATCCATAAGCTATTGCTTAAGCAAATTGGGTACTTTTCGGATTGTTACATCTTTGAGTTGGAGGTGATGGAATATGGTTTGAGATAATTGTGGTGCTACTTTTGTGATTGATCATTACTGTGAATTATACGGACCCGTCTTTATTTTCAGAAAACAATTTGTGATCCATTGGGGAATGATTATCAGGGAGTCTAGCAGGTAACGTTGTCTGAGCTTGCTTGAGGGTTAGATGGGACGCTTCGAGATGATGATCATCTTTAGCTTACGCTGAGTCTTTTGTTGCGGAGTCTTTAAACATTTTGGAGTTTCAGTTTCAGTTGTACTACTTTTTGGATTTTGGATTATTTTAATCACTTTAAACATTACTTTGTACAATAGATGTTTCATTGTGGTCGATATGATATATACTACCTCAGGTAACCGAGATGGTAGCACTCCCATTTGCTAAGGTAGGCCTTGGTAAGACACTTTAGTACATGTGGGTATTATAAACAATCCTTTCATGAACCATGTGAATGGGGTTTGCTTGAATGTTGTGTGTTGTGTTGTGTATGTCTTTTGATCAGAATGTTATTTGAGAATGATCGAACATGAATGGCATACGTGGAGATTGAAATAGAATATTGTAAAATGAGTAGAATGGCATGTTTGAGTGGAGTTGATGTCTTAATTGCTGCTGCTACAAGTGTAAAGGAACATGAGATTAGTATGTATGTTCTATAAGTATAGATCAAAATGTTTGGGATGAGGGCGAATTTGCATGACTGGGCCGAGTAGAAATTTCTGTATTTTTTGTTAGCTTAAGTTTGTTGCAAACTCGGTTGAGTACAGAGAGTAGTTGGTCAAGTGTGTTTGAACTCGGCCGAGTGGCCTAGTTCGCTCAGCCGAGTACCTTATCATCATGGGCGATTATTTTTGAGCCGTAGGCTACATGCTTACGGATAATCTTATTTTTGAAGCTATAATACCGCCTAAGAGATCCGCTACAATGGCTGGAGCTACATATATGAGCGTTGAGGAGATATCTAGGTTGATTGAGGAAAATGTTGCGCTCAATTAGACCTTAAAAATATGGGGAAAGAGCGAGATAGTTAGTAGTTAATGCCACCGCACTAAGCACAACTATCTGTCGGCATCTTCCCACTATTTATGAGGCCATGCGTGCGCACAGTTTGCTTGACAACTGTCTTCGCGAAATGGAAAGTATATTTGAGTTGGTTATTTGTCCTGAGAATTTGCAAGTAGATCAGGCTCCCTTATAATTGAGGAGCTAAGCTGGGAACTGTTGGTTCAGGGACAGAGTGGTTATGCGAGAATACTTTAAGAACCAGGGAGTGACTGCGATTCCTTGGGATGAGTTCAAGGCTGAAATGAGGCATGAGTTCGTCCCTGAGCATTTTCGGAGTAACTGAGGGGTGAATTTGACTCTTTGAAGATGACCGAAGATATCACGATGTTTGAATACTACATTATGTTTAATGAGCTAGCTGGTTATGTGGAGGATATGTAGATGAGTCAGCATGTGTTGGTATTCCGTTTTGAGAAGGGGTTAACATTAAAGATCATGGATACATTTCGAGTTGGGGTAATTATTGACTTGAAAGAGGCCTATGAGAGAGCTGGTCAAGGTGAACGACTAGCATACATGACTTAGGGGGCCAGAGAAACCGTGAATGGGAAGCGTAAGGTCGACAATGAGGTTAGTGGTAACTCCAACTACAAAGAAGGCAGTTACAACCAAACTAGGACGTACTCCGTGGGAGCCAATAATGGTTGGGGCTCGCGTTATGGTGGTTGAAGGGAATGTAGTGCTAGCGAAATTACCGGTGTGCAATGCTACAATTGTGGTGGAACTGGCCGGAAGAAGTTCGAGTGTAGGAGCCATGGAGGACGGGGCTACTAGTGATCTTATCAAGGGAACTTCTCACAGGGTCCGAGTCAGAGTATGTCTGCCAACCGTCTGACAAGGAATTGGAATAATCAGGGTGGTCAGAGTGTCAACAATGGCGGTTATAACTGCAATAGTGGGTCTTGTTAGCGTCCGAACAACAATGTGAACAAGGGCCCGACATCAAAATCTATGGCATCTGCGAGCACGGTGCAGAAGGGAGGCCAGAAGACCAATGGTAAATTATTCATGATGGATATGGATAAGCAAGGAGCGCAGGATGATGCTCAAGTGGTAATGAGTACATTTTTGATTAATCATAAGCTAACATTTGTATTATTTGATTCGGGGGCTACCCATTCGTTTGTGTCTAGAAGTCATGCTTTAACTTTAGGTTTGGGAAAGTTTGAGTTAGTGAGAGATGGGGTGTTTACACCGTCGGGAGAGTCTATGTCATGTTGTAAATTGTATCATGGGTAGGCAATTAGAATTTCAAATTGACTTGTTTAAGTTTCCATTAGACGAGTTTGAGGTCAATGTCGGGATGGATTGGTTGGGTAAGTATAAGGCTAATATTGACTGTCACCAGGAGAAGGTGTATTTGAGGGCTCCAAAGGGTATTATGGTATCATACCAAGGCTTTGAAGTCAAGCCGAATGTAAAGATTATTGCAGTTGCGACTCTAAAGTAAAATTTACGGAAGGGATATCCGATGATTCTATGCCATGCGAGAGATACTTGGGTGGAGGAGCCGTCAACAGCTAGTATACCGTCGTAGGTGAATTTGAGGATGTCTGTTTGAGTAAGATACCAGGATTACCTCCAAAGAGGGAAATTGTTTTTAGTGTGGAGTTGAAGCCAGGGCCGGGACCTATATCTAAAACCCCTAACCGAATGGGATCGAAGGAACTGAAGGAACTAAAGAAGCAATTGAATGAAATACTAGACAAGGGATATATCAGACCTAGTGTGTCACCTTGGGGCGCACCATTTCTATTTGTGAAGAAGAAGGATAGAAGCTTGAGGCTGTGCATCAGTTACCGAGAGCCGAACCATGTTACGGTGAAGAATAAATATCCATTGTCAAGGATTAATGATCTGTTTGACCACTTGAGTGGAGTCGGGGTGTTCACGAAGATTGATCTGAGATCGAGGTAGCATCTGTTGAAGATAAAAGATGGAGACATTTCTAAGACAACTTTTTAAGGTTTATTAAACTCAATATTAGACATTTCTAATATCATTTTATAAATAGTTTACTCTTAAACTATGAGGATCTTATGTTTTCATAACAAAATCACAAGATAGAACAATTTCTTACATTGTGAATGAATGAAATGGGCACAATAATTGAACTCCTTTCAACTATTGTTCTTGAGCTATAAATTAAGGGATGAACTTCTAGTTTCAAAGTAGAAACTTTCCAATAAGTTGCACCCAAGACTACTCCCTTTTAATCACTATATAAGATACTACATTATTATATTATAGTAGTCTCCCTTAAAATAAATCTAATAACTCTATTACTACTTTAGTAATTTTATTAGAATGTATGAACTCTTAGTTGGGTAAACTTCTTAAGTTTAGTGAGGTTTATAGAGATGTAGAGAGATAAGCAATTTTGCATGAAAATTCAAATGAGATAGAGTGTTAGAATAAGAAGGAAAAATTCCTTCTTACTCTAGCTTGCACAACCGGCCACCCCACATGGTTGGGTGTCATGTTACTTTCAATTGTTCTTAACAATACATAAGGATGAGTGTTGGTAATAGTCTAGTGTATGATTGCATCTAATTCTTAATTAGAATAATACACAAAAACTAATCACCCTACTAAACACTCTAAAACCGGTGCACCCATATAAAATGGGTGTCCATTTTATTTTTGCATTTTGTCATTTGTTACATATGACATGTGACATGTGACATGTAATTTAGCTTATAAATATGCATTTACCTAATTTAAATGCAATTTCATAACAAATAAATTAGACTTAACATTTTAAGTCACATTTTATGATTACATGTAAATAAAATGGATCATCTCATATTTGGTTAATATATGTACAACAATTTGTAATTATAATCAACAAATTTTGCTTATCTCAAATGTTTCATAAACATAATGCATTCTTAGTAATATAACAAATAAATTACTAAAATGAATCTTATTTAATCATATTACAATAAGATATAATTCTCACTTTCAATATAAACTTAGTTCAATTTAAGGGATTAATTAATCTGTATCACTATACAATTAATTAATGTATATGATTAGGGAATTGTCCTTTAGGTGTGAGCTCAAGTGATCACCACCGTCATACGACATTAAAGTCATACTCAAGTGAGTCAATCGTTACCGATTAATGTTGACCAGTTGACTATAATATTCATCATCCCTTTCTATTCTTATTATTAAGATTTAATTATGTGATCGCACTATTGTTGAGGACACTCACTCCAACAATCTACCACTTGTCTGAGACAAGTGTGCGTCACCAATTCTCTTGTCCTATTACATATCTCCCCCTCAATCCAAGGTGTCTTGCAGGTCGTACTTGCATTTGATGATATCATGAGTGGTTTCCTTGATCTGGAGAGTAACTGTTTGACCGGAATTATCTACCATAGATACCTTCCGAGCGTGTCCACGCATTTTCAGCTTACTACTCCTCGAGTGGCCTTGAGATTTTAAAACAACCCTGACAAGGGGTGGAGAATTTCTATAACACCATTCCCTTCGAATAGCCACAGCTTATCATGACCCAAAAGATGCCCATCTGACCCCAATTACGAATGTTGTAGTGCATAAATCAAAGTCACTCTGAAACTGTGCCACCTTAGTTGAACAGTTTCTAGTCAAAGAATTGACTAAAAAGGAATACTATAGTACCTCTTACCACGACCAGGCTACAAGAATTGCCAGAACTCTATAAGCGGTCACTGCCCGACAGATTTTCCCTTACAGTCTGTCTATGTGATCGACTGGTCATCCCTTATGACCCTATGGCACTTGAACTTGCTATCAATCGCATCACACTCTAGTCACTTGGAGACGTCACCTCATATAAGCAACTAGGGGCCAATTCTATGTTAATCCAATCCACTTTAACGGAGTTCAAAATTGTCTCTACAACCCATTTCGATATAACAAAGCACAAAAACGAGTTTTAGAAACTCAAACGATAAATGTGATTATCATATATGAACAATCAACACAATGTTATTGCTTCATATCATATAATCTTAAGTTTATTTCGTCCATGACAATCATGACGATTTTATTAAATGAAATAAAGGCTTGAGTAGTGAATATACCATGTATTCATTTTTTCCAACCTTGTGAATTGCTTTTTCCTTCCATTCAACATTATTCCTAATATTATGAATTCAACTACGCACATGTCTAGATCTCTATCTAGTGTTGGCTCTTGAACTTGAAAGATGCTCCCATTCGTTATCATGATAACCGATAGGTATTTACTTGAAAGGATCTACCATTAGTTTCTTGTAAGCCACCTTATCCTCATCATAACGTACTAGGTCTTTATTTGTAGAATTTATAATTATTGACTCTTCAATCATCCCTTTTAGTTATTTTCTTCTTATATAACAAAAATATGCCTAGGATTTTTGACAAATCCCTATAAGTTTGGAAATTTGGGTTTGTGTAACCTTTACCACACAACCAAGTTTTCTCTACCAAACACAAGAATGAATCCCTAGTTTTCCTTGAGAACCTTATGGATGTTCTTGTAGGCTATCCAATGACACTCATGTGCATTGATTTGTTATAGGCTTGTCATGCTATCAGCATACAAGTCATTTAGGTATGTGCATGTAATGTCATACATGTTTAGCCTAATGGCGGAAACATTAGTACTCATGTGATCAACAACTCTTAGGTTCAGTGGATGACTATGACCTTTTCCTAGTTATCCCACTTTCATCAACATGAATAACCTATTTAATTTGTTGAAAAAGAAAAAGAATCTTATCGATATAAGACACTTTATAAATGCCAAGCTAAAATCTTCTATTCCACAATAGATTTTGATTTTAGTATACATGTCGCCCTGTTTCATCCAGAATTGAAATCCAACCACTCCTTTCAAAAAGGTAATATGAATACATCACGCACAATGAGTGATACGTCATTCACGTGGAAGACAATTTCTCCCACTGAACTTTATGTCTTTACATGATAACTTTAATACCCACAGAGCATCATCTCTATACATGACTTTAACTTCCACTGAACTTCATGTCTATACATGACTTCTCAACAATTCGAGTGAAACTCTTCTTATATATCTTAATAGAAAAGATCATCATAACCTCTAAGGGTTGGTAGAAACCTTAGGCTTGTGTCATGTACACATCCTATTCCAAATCACTATTTGGACATGTGGTTTTGTTGTGTTTCTAGTACACACCTACTATGAGGTATTTCAGTGATGATTTGGATCTGAGCATAGTTACGCATTAACTTAGTTTTTGCAGACATCTTCATGTCTATCCATGCAAATATAACTGGACAACTCCAAATAAAACATCTTTATGTCTATCGAATGATTTATTATTTGACAACTCCAAATACATCATTCATTTACATAGATTCCATTTAGTTTCATAAGTCTCTTTAGAAAATTGAAATTTAAAAATTCTAGGTACTTCCACTTCATAGATCATAATCTTATTATATCAAGAACAATTTCTTTTGGTCTCGTCACTAGTCTAAGGATTCACCTAAGGACGCTTTCTTTTGGTCTCCTCACTAGGCTTGAGTCTAACCTAACAACATTTTCTTTTAGTTTCCTAACTAATTCCTAACTAATTTTACGTTGTGGCTTATTTTCTCCCACTCTATCTTTAGAAAAATACAACTATTTTCTTTAAAGATAGCCTTATGAGCCACAAACAACTTTGTACTCATACTCATGAGGGAGGTAAAAGTATCACAACATGACTTTAAGTGATCTACTAAAGACTTTATGTGACAACCCTCGCGAATGCGGAATAATAAATCAAACAAGCATGCGAATTATAATGCGGAAATAGGTAGTTTTTAAAAACTTTTATACATGCAAGTTAAATAAAACGAGGAGTGTCAAAATATTACAAACTAAGTACGGAATATACAATAAAGAGACGGGGTCTCTTAAAATGTTAGCAAAGAACAAGTGTTTAACCAAAACTAGCTACTATCGTCTAGAGGTGAAAACTTCCAGGGACAACGCCCGCTAGCTCACACCCGAACCCCAAAATATCGTATCCAAAAAGTCATCCATAGCAAGCAACCTGTTCATCCATGAAAAACATGAATGCCACAGTCAGTGGGGAGTAACTCGGGTTCTCCCAGCCATATCACATCAAACGTACATATAAGGAAATACGAAAGTAAAGCATGCAATATATATATACATGTGAGTTGCGATAAGAATATAAATAGGCAATCTATAGATAATGATAAGATCACGTGGAAATCAAAATCCGTAACATCATGTAGTCAACGGGGACTCGGGAAAGACATCTTAGGCAATTCGAAACGCTCACTAGGGCTGAATCTCCACCGTTTTAGGACGGTTTTAAGATTGATAAGATTGAGGGACTCGACGGTACAAACCTAGGTCAAGTCTGCGATGATTACACAAACCAACATATTATTCATACATTCCAGAAACCAAGACAATGACGGTGTCCAACATGCAATGACCATGAATAAGGTCAGGAATCACGGCATTCAAAGACGACACAGACGGAAAAATCTCACGTAAATGAAACGCAACTAGCATCGTGTACAGGCAGTATGATTTAACGGGCATCCACGGATTAACATTCCCTGAACTCATAGCGTGCGACATTTAGCCTATTGTAGACACAGTTCCTACTGGTAGGAACGGATAAGGCTCCTAATCAAAACATGGCAGATTCTCGGAATCACATTTTCCGATTCGACATGCGATGACGTTTCGCATCCAAGACGCGGTCTTACAAAGAATACGCCGAGTACCCCAAATTCGGTAGATCAATTCACGAAAGAGGCGGAAAAGAGCTCAAGCCTCATAACAAGCGGTACGCTACATGCAAATAACACCACCTCGCAAGTACACAACATTTGACGGCCGGGTCGATCAACGCATAGCGTTCAACTCCCAACAACGTCGTCGTATGCCCACTACACATGCATTTAAGCAGTAGGATACCTCTCCGTTCCGACATTCCAGCCGTACGAACGGAAAGGTAGCCAAGGGAATGAGAATACAAAGCACAAGACAAAATAGTGCTCAAACCGACTCATTTGTAAAAACCGACTCAAAGTGGGAACATATCGAAAACCGTCACAAAACATGTGATACATGCGAAAGAGATATTATATACCCAAAACATGAATATTATAAGACATTACGTAAAATTATACGGTACACCGATCATGCGAACTATTATAAATTACGAGTTTTATAAGTTAAAGAAAAACAACACAGCCGTGTTCCAGGCCGGGCAGGGGACCGGTGGCCGGTGGGCCGGCTCAGAACACAAGGCAAAACCCAAAAACAGAGAAAAGAGGTCTGGGCCGGTCGGTAGACCGGCGGCCGGTCGACCGACACAGACAATCACACCAAACTCAAAACTTCAATACTGATGTGTTCCAGGCCGGTGGGTTGACCGGTGGCCGGTGGGCCGGCCTGGAGCACCTCTTATATAAAAATCAAGTTTCCAAAATGAGTTACTGAAGTGTTCTCAGCCGGTGGTCAGACCGGCGGCCGGTCGACCGGCTGGGAACACCCCTTCATCCGAGAGCTTTCAATACTTAACCAATTCATTTCCAAATCATTTCAATTCTCATATATACTTCAAATACTCATCAACAATCAATATAATTCATCAACGTTCATCATATAACATCATTTACTAATCATAGCATGAATCCTAATCTCCCTAATCGTAATCTAATACGATTTTCTAGCATATAAACAAGTAAAACACGTAAGTGATATCGAGTAACCCTTCACCGTTACCTTTAAGCGTCTCTACTAGTCGTCAAGCTCCTCTTCTATAAGGAAATAGTCTTTGTCGGGATCTTGGAGGTCGCCACCTACAAATAGATCGTAAAAAGATTAATAAAGTTCATCTTGAGAAAGACGGAATGCTTAAAAAGCGAGAAAGACGATAATTTTATTATCAATACGGATAGAGGAAGGTACGGGAGGAAGAATAAGATAAACTTACGTAAATTCTATCGAGTAACGAAGAAACTACGCGAATTCTAAGATCGATATTCAAAGAGGAAAAGTTGCTTAAGGAAGAAGAAAGAAAAGTGTGTTTAATTTTTGTGTTGAAATGAAATATTAGGTTAAGGAGGGAGTAGTGTGAGTTGTGTAGGCAAAAGTCAAAGACGATTTCCAAAGTCCAGAAAAGTCAAACTAGACTTAAGACGGCTTTTTCATGAAATCTCGAAGAAATTCCAAATACGAACTTGGAAATTCTAAATTCGACTCGGAACTTAAAATTATAATTTAAAACTTAAAATTACTGAAAAAGTTTCGTAAAATATTTCTACTAGAAAAATAGGGTACATTTCCGGGTGTTACACTTTATTGTAAAGACATCGAATCTTAGCTTCGAGATAGATTAGTTCTATAAGCTAAAGAGGTGGACTCATATTCATGTCATTTACTATCTTTATAAGTGGTGTGGCCAATTGGTTTAGTAGATTCCCTACTTTGAGTTCAATAACTCAATTTTACTTAACAATTGATCTTTCAAAGTGAGAATCGAATTCTTAGCTTTTGAACTTATTTTAATGATCCAATCATCATAATACTAATATGATCAATTTGAGTCGATACAATTTATGTTATTAGTGCAAGTAGTGTATAATGATAATTTTAAAACGATAAAGTTTTAACAAACCAAGTGACTTGGGTTGAAAACCAAGTCACCAAATATTCAATTACAACAAATAAAAAACTTCCATGTCCAACAAGAAAATAAAAAATGTTCTTAACAACCATAATATATTCAAAAGGGGAGACAATCTCGAGGCCAAGTTTCCTTAGGTGTTCAAGCATGGTGAGCTACTTCTAGCTTCCTTTGAAGAGCCTTCTTAGGCTTGCTTATCCTTGCCCTTATCTTTTCTTGTGTGCCCTAATTACAATAAAAAGGGTTAGAATCTCAACTTATATCTATATATCATGTTGAATTCATAACATAAATGATAAGGATTAATATTTACCTACTGGAAGAACCTTTCCAGCTTTGATATCTCCTAGATATTAAAGGCAATTCCTTTTCTAATGCCCTATGCCATTACAATAATGGCACTTATCCTTGGTTGAGGCACCTTCATTAGGCTTGCGTGAGCTATTCTAAATAGCTTTTCCCTTACTCTTGATATTGATGTTGAGTACATCCTTGGAGGTGCTAACATTTTACCTTATATCTCTCTCGGCTTGCACAAGCATCTTGTGCAATTCATGGAGACAGGTTTTCATGTTTTGCATATTGTAGTGTACCCTAAACTGTACATATGCTTTGATCTTGCGTAAGGAATGTAGTACTCGATCAATAACGAGTTGTTCGGGAATGTCAACCCCTTGCAATTTGAGAGTCTCGACATGCTCAATCAATTTGAGTACATGAGGGCTAACCTTTTGGCCCTCTTATTTTTTATGTCGAAGAATGCGGTAGCCGTCTCATATTGAATGATCCTTGGAGCTTGTGAAAACATGGTCACAAGCTTCGTGTAGATCTCGTAGGCCGTGCTCATCTTTATGGCACTCCTTTGGAGATCGCCCTCCATAGAGAAGATCAAAACGTTTTTGATCGCGGCGGACTCTTTGCGGTAAGCCTTATAGGCCCTCCTTGAGGCGGTGGTTGACCTTTCATTAGGTGCGGTGGGAGAGGCCTCGGTAAGGTAACGAAGCTTGTCGTCACCTTCCGCGACCAAGCGGAGTTGCGTATCCCAATCGGCAAAATTTGTACCGTTCTTTTCTAATTTACAACGATCCATGAAGGATCGAAGCCATGAGACATTGGTGAGAGTTGGAGCGTTCGTGGTGGTGGATGAACTAGCATTTGCCATTGCGAATAAACAATTGTAACTACAAATTCAAGACATAAAGGAAATGTCAACATTTATCGTTTTAAATACTTGTATACATTTTAAACAAGTTTGAACATTTATATAGTGACCTCTACCCAACTATTATAAATGATAGATCCAAATTCATATAAACTTAGGCACGGTGAGCCAATTAATCCCTCATTAACATAATTCGGTGGATTAACTCTTTAATCGATCTTACATTATAACTCTCGATCGACAATATTACTTTAATATTTATCTTAAGCCCGAAACACATGCGGCTACGGTCGCGAATACTTTCGTTGAGCTCAATCCAAATTTCGAAGTAATAACCTTTCATACCCCACTTACCCAACGTAACAAGTTTAGCACCCCGGTGAGCCGAGCCTACTTTCTTGTAAAATTAGGATTCATGAGTTCTACTATTTGGTAATGCTTAATCTTACTTATTTATTATGAGAGGTCATGTCAATTTTTTGATCTATCTCGTTTTAAGTGAACTAAATCGATGAATTAACGATAAATTAAAAATTTTGCATGAAAATTCAAATGAGATGGAGTGTTAGAAAAAGAAGGAAAAATTTCTTCTTACTCTAACTTGCACAACCGGCATACGATAGTTACGTCAAACTCAAGTGAGCCAATCGTTACTGATTAATGTTGACCAGTTGACTATAATTTTCATCATCCCTTTGTATTCTTATTATTGAGATTTAATTATGTGATCGCACTATTGTTGTGGATACTCACTCCAACAGCTTTCTCGGTCGCGGTATGGTCACTATGAGTATGTGGGAAGCATTTTGGGTTGATGAATGCGTCAACAGTGTTTATGGATCTCATGAACCAGATCTTCAGTCCATTTCTATACAGGTTGGTAATGGTGTTCATTGATGATATTCTAGTCTATTCCAAGACTGAAGAGGAGCACGAGGAGCATCCAAGGTTAGTATTGCAAACTCTAAGGGACAACCATTTGTACGCTAAGCTATCTAAGTGTAAGTTCTGGCTAGAGAAAGTGGCATTTCTGGGGATATCATTTCTAAAGAAGGTGGAATAGGTTATCAAGGTAAGATGGAGGTGGTGTCAAATTGTAAAGCACCAAAGAATGTGGCTGAAGTTTGACGTTTCTTAGGTTAAGATGGATATTAAAAAATATTTTTCAAGGATCTTTCCAAGATTGCTATATTTATGACGGCGTTGATGAGGTAGGAAACAGATTTTGCTAGGATGAGAACTTTGAGATGGCGTTCCAAACCTTAATGGACTGCTTTATCACAGCTCATGTTTTAGCTTTGGCAGATGGGAGTGAGAATTTCGAGGTTTATACTGATAATTTGAAGAGTGGTTTGGGTTTTCTTTTAACGTAGAATAAGACGATGATTGCTTATGCATCAAGGCAGCTAAAATCTTATGAAGATAATTACACTACTCATGATCTAGAGCTAGGTGCGGTTATGTTTGCTTTGAAGATTTGGAGGCATTAATTATATGGGGAGACCTTTAAGGTATTTTGGGATCATAAAAACCTAAAGTACATCTACACCCATAAGGAGCTAAATATGTGACATAGGAGATCGATGGAGTGAAGGAGTTAGTTTGCACATATATGGAATATTGTATACTGATTAATTCTATGTGGCTACAATGTTCTGCTAGGAGCTGCTTGTAGTCTCAGTCCTAAACGAGTTAGGATTCGGGTAGTATTAGTCGGTCCGACAGGGTCACACAATCGATGAGTTTTGGGCAATATTATAATCAATATTGATTAATTATTAAGGGAATAAGAATAATAAAATATTAATCTTATTATACTTTACTTATCTTAGATGGTCTAGGATTCTCCTTGAGTTCCCTATATATAGAGATATAAGGGGAGATGTTTATAGTCCCGGAAGAACAAAATCTTAAGGGAGTAAGAGGGAAGAAAATTGCCCATTAGTTTGTACTAGTAAATACACTTATATTGTGTGGATACCACTAGACGCGTAATACTTGGGTCATTATTGTGAGACGGTCTCACAAATTATATTATTATTCAAGAAGTTGTGATTTGGGTTTTGTTATACTTCTTATTATGTGACAACCCTCGCGAATGCGGAAATAAAACATACAAGCATGTGATTTAATTAGCGGAAAATACGATGTTTTTAAAACTTTTACATGCAAATAGAAAGGTACGAGGAATGTCAATAATTACAAACCAAAGTATAAAATACTACAAAGAGACGAAGTCTCACAAAATATTATCAAATATCAAAGTGATTAGCAAACTAGCTAAAAATCGTCTAGAGGTTTTTCATCCAGGCCAACGCCCGCTAGCTCACACCCAAACCCAAAATACCACAAGCAAAAAGCCATCCAATCAAGCAACCTGTTCATCCATGAAAAACATGAACGCCACAGTCAGTAGGGAGTAACTCCGGGTTCTCCCAGCCATATCACAATAAACATACTTAAACGGAAATACGAAAGTAGAAGCATGCATATATTAATATACATATGAAATACGAGAAGGATAAATAGGCAGTTCAATATATAAAGATATCGGTACATGAAGTACAAATCCGTAACCATCATACTATAGATAGACTCGGGAAAGACACTCTTAGGCAACCATACACTAACTAGAGCTTGCATCTCACCGTTAGCGGCATAAGTTTGATAAGATTGAGAATCGAAAAACAAACCATGCCAAGTCATCCAATGATCACAAACAATCAATCATATAATCATCCATTCAAAAGTACAATAAGTTGACGACATCTCTCACGGTAAATGACACGCACTAGCACCGTGTACATGCAAGTATGATTAAAAGGCATCCACGGGATAAAACATTGCCCTGAACGCATACATGATTCAATACATTTCGTATATGTAAACTAATTTCCTCCCGGTAGGACGACGATAATAATACGGTCCTAGTCTAAACCTGGCTAGACTCTCGGAATAACATTTTCCGATTCGACATGCGATAAACATTTTGCATCCAAGACTCGGTCAATCATAGACGCCGAGTACCCCAAATTCGGTCAACCTTCACGAAAGAGGCGAAAAAGAGCACAAGCCTCACAACAAGCGGTACGCTACATGCAATGACACCACCTCGCAAGTATACAACATTTGACGGCCGGGTCGATCAACGCAAAGCGTTCGCCTCTCAACAACGTCGTCATATGCCCACTAACACATGCAATTGAGCTGTAAGGATACACTCCCCGTTCCGACATTCCAGCCGTATGAACGTGGAGGTAGCCAAGGGAATGAGAGTACAAAGCACATAACAAATAGTGCTCAAACCGTAACATGTTTAAAACCGACTCAAAGTGGGATATATGGAAAACCGTCATAAAACATGCGATACATGCGAATGGAATATCATATATTCGAAACATTAATACTTAAAGTCATTACGTAAATTTATACGATAAACGAACCATCGGAAATATTCTAAATGAAAACATAAGTAAGAATTGCAAATAGAATTCCAGCGTGTGCCAGCCGGTCAAGGAGACCGGCTGCCGGCTACCCGGCTGGCACCAATATATCATTTGAAAACCAACTGAAAATGCAGCGTGTCCCAGCCGGTCAAAGGGACCAGCTGCCGGCTACCCGGCTGGGACCAATATCATATGAGAAAATGAAGACATATTAAGGTGTGTCTCAGCCGGTCGGCCGCTTGAGACATAATTCATGCACAAAATATTACGTAACATAAATAATATACAGCCACTCCCCAGCCGGTCAGCTGACCGGCTGCCGGTCGGCCGGCTGGGGTGTATTATGCACGAAAATCATCACTTCAACACTTATGAATATTAACCAACTTCAATCATCATCATCAATCATCAATTCTCACTATCAATTATCAAACTAACAACAACTATCATCAACAATACAATTCCTATGATTACTAATCCTATTCTAAATACGATTACTAACATAGAAAACTCATTAAAACACGTAATTGATATAGAGTAACCCTTCACCGTTACCTTTTCGCATCTTCAATCCGCGTCGATGTCCTCTTCTATCAAGAAGTAGTCTTTGTCGGGGTCTTGGAGGTCACCACCTACAATTAGATAATAAAAGATGAATATAATTCACCTTTGAGAAAGACGGATAAATTGAAAAGCGAGAAAGACGGTAATTTGATTACCAATTAAGATAGAGGACGATGAGAGGGAAAGAATAAGACGAACTTGAGTGAATTTGAGCGAGAAACGAAGGAGTAGTGACGATATTAAAACTTGAGCAAATATGGAGGTTAGGGTTTTGGTGGTTACTTGGTGAGGAAGAAGAAGATGTTGAGTGTGAGGGAGTTTAGGGTTAAGGGGAGTATATGAAGGAGTAAGTGGAAAACATATGGGAAAAAGCCCATAACGTCTTAAGACGTAATTTACTTAAAATCTCGCGTAAAGTCCAAAAACGAACTCGGAAATTCTAAATTAGACACGGAAATTTAATTCTAAACTAAAACTAATTTTCGCTGAAAAGTATCCGTATAGTATTTTTACTATAAAAATCGGGTACATTTGCTGGTGTTACAATCACCCCACCTTATAAAAATTTTCGCCCTCGAAACTTGAGCGAAAGAAAGATACCTTAATCGAATAGGGTTGGATATTTACTACGCATAGAAGCTTCCGTTTCCTACGTCTCTTCTTCAACATTGGCACATCTCCACAAGATTTTCACTAAAGGAACCACTTTACTTCTCAACTTCTTATCCTTGCGATCTAGGATGCGGATCGGCTTCTCTTCAAAGGATAAATTCGGTTCAAGCTCGGTCATTTTCGTTTGAAAGACATGGCTTGGATCACTTACATACTTTCTCAATTGAGAAACATGGAATACATCATGAACCTTAGACAAATTCGGGGGCAAGTCCAACTTGTAAGCAACGGCACCAATCCTTTTCACAATATCAAAGGGTCCAATGTATTTCGGGATCAATTTACCCTTTACACCAAACCGTTTAACACCCTTCATTGGAGATACTTTCAAGAACACTTTATCTCCAACTTCAAATTCTAACGGTCTTCTTCGGATATCGGCATAAGACTTTTGTCGGTCTTGAGCGGCTTTCATTCTATCACGAATGACATTCACATGATCAATGGTTTCAACAAGAACATCAGGACCTAAGTCACGAACGTCACTCAATTGATTCCAACATATATGACTTCGGCATTTTCTTCTATAGAGAGCTTCATAAGGAGCCATCTTGATCGAGGCATGATAACTATTGTTGTAAGAAAACTCCACCAACGGTAGACTCTTTTCCCAACTAGATTGGAAGTCGAGTGCACAAGCCCTAAGCAAGTCTTCTAAAGTCTGAATAGTCCTCTCGGTCTGACCATCAGTAGCGGCATGAAATGTGGTACTCATCAACAACTTACTACCCATGGCTTCTTGTAAAGCCTTCCAAAATCTCGAACAAAATCTCGGATCTCGGTCGGATATGATCTCCTTGGGAACACCATGGTATCTAACAATCTCATCAACATAGGCTTTCGCTAGTCGATCTAAACTCCAAGTTTCTTTGATCGGAATGAATCTAGCACACTTGGTCAAACGATCAACAATAACCCAAACGGCATCTTTACTTCCAACGGTCTTTGGCAAAGCCATAACAAAATCCATAGGAATAGATACCCACTTCCATAGTGGAATATCGAAAGGTTGTAGCAATCCACCAGGCCTCTTGTGTTCAATCTTCACTTGTTCGCAAGTAACACATCTTCCAACATAAGACACAACATCGTCCTTCAAATTCGGCCACCAAAATTGTAGCTTCAAGTCTTTGTACATCTTATCACCTCCGCGGTGAATAGAATAAGGGGAAAGGTGAGCTTCATCAAGAACTCGCTTTCTCAAATCAAGAGCATTAGGCACAAACAAACGGCCATGGAATCGAAGAACACCTTCGTCATCAAACTTGAAATCTTTAGCCTTTCCTTCTAAAAGCTTTGCTTGAATAGACTTGTAGGTAAGATCATCAACTTGGCTTTCGCGGATCTCACGTAGAAACACAGGTTCGGCAGTCATAGCACCAAGATAATCAAATCCACGCTCCACGAATTCCAACTTCAACTTTCTAAACTCGGATTAAAGATCATCGGGTAATACCCGCATTGTGACACCCTCAAATTTGCGGAAAGAAAAAAAATTATTTAAATACATAAAAGATAAGAATACATAACAAAGGTGTCTGAAATACAAAGGTTCATTACAAAACGGAAATAATATTATACAAAAGAAATATACAAGACGGGAGACATATCTCCCGTATAAATACGGAAATAAAAGAGTGTATAATAATATACAATCCTAAGAACCGAGTATAGGTCCAAGGTAAATACTTCGCTCGCTAGCTCGTCAATGTACCCAAATATGCATCACCACCTGTTCGACCGCATTAAATATAAACACGGAAGCCACAGTCAGTGGGGAGTAACTCCGAGTTCTCCCAGCCACGAAATGTCGAGTTTAATTAAAACATGAATAACATAAAAGCAATGTATATGGAAAATACAAAACCTTAACATATATGATATGCTTTTCATGTTATGAAACAATTAACTAACATATAACCTAGCATATGAAAGCTATCATGTGAATCCGATAATAAACTATAACACGAGGTAGGGAAGCTGGTATGCTAGCTCAGAGGTTCCTCTCAGAAACATGGCCGTGATACACTCAAACCCTAATAAACACGTAATCATGTGAATCAGTTAACAACCGTTAATCCAAACTCTATCAATCCTAGCCGGCTTGCATCTCACCTTCTAGAATTCATAGAATCATACATACATGAAAGACCAATACGTCTACAAACAGGCATAAGTTCTTAGTACAGTCGATAGAAGACTTCTGTAACTCGAGGCTATACCACAAGGTAGGAAAAACATCCTAGTCCTAGACTGATCAGACCTAGCGACAACAGCTATTCCGTTCCCCGTCCCATGACATAACCGTCTATGAGAAACTCTACTAGGCGACCCCCTAAGCAGAGATGGTTAGTACTTAAGCTGGCTCCCTTCCCAAAGCGGAACTCTTAGGATGCCATGCCCCGACTTGGATATAAACCCACCAAGCCGGGACACAAAAGCTATCAAGCAGTGAACTAT
>JAIUZE010028208.1:0-33016 GCA_022085475.1 Heliosperma pusillum
CCTTCTTGGAGTTGGTCATGGCTGAAACTCTCAAGAATCTTTATCTATAAAGACTCCTGACTGAGGGATAACATCCGTCGTGATCTTCTACTTCTGTAGCTACGGATCCCCAAAATTCTTTGTTTACACCCAGATCTTTCATCGTGAAATGGTTCTTTAACCAAACTTTTACCGAAGTTAAGAGAGGTATGTCATTCCCAATCAAGAGTATGTCGTCAACATACAATATTAGGAAGACAATCTTGCTCCACTCGACTTGATATATAAGCATGGTTCCTCGACCGATCGAGTAAATCCATTCTCTTTTATCACCTGGTCGAAACGATGATTCCAACTCCGAGAAGCCTGCTTAAGTCCGTAGATGGAACGCTTAAGCTTGCATACCTTCTTAGGATTTTTAGGATCAATGAAACCTTCGGGTGGTACCATGTACAACTCCTCCTCCAAATAACCGTTTAAGAAGGCGGTTTTCACGTCCATCTGCCAATAGTCATGAAAAGCGCCAATCGCTAAGATTATCCGAATGGAACGCAGCATAACTACGGGTGCAAAAATTTCATCATAGTGCAATCCTTGCACTTGAGTGAAACCCTTTGCCACTAGTCGTGCCTTGTATGTATCTGGTTGTCCTTCTACATAATGCTTTACTTTATAAAGCCATTTGCACTGAAGAGGTCGAACCTTATCAGGTAAGTCAACCAGATCCCATACGTCATTCTCATACATAGAGTCCATCTCGGATTGCATGGCTTCAAGCAATAGCTTAGAGTCGGAACAGGTCATGGCACCTTTATAGGTAGCGGGTTCGTTACTCTCTAAGAGTAAAACGTCATCTCTCTCATTCTCCTCGACCATACCAATGTATCTGTCTGGAGGAATAGAGTGTCTACCCGACCTCCTAGGTTCCAAAGGAATATTAACCGCAGCCGATGATGAAGGAACAGTTTCCTCCATTGGTTGCTTGGTTGTTGGTTCTTGAATCTGCGACAGATCAAAGGTTCCATTACTTGTTCTATTCTCGAGAAACTCTTTCTCTAAGAACGTCGCACTAGCCGCAACAAAAACTCGATGTTCGGTAGGCGAGTAAAAGTAATGACCAAACATCCCTTTTGGATAACCAATAAAGTATGTCTTGACCGATCGTGAACCGTCTTTATCGTCAGGTCTCCACTTGACATAAGCCTCCCAGCCCCAAACCCGAATAAAGGACAAGTTAGGGACCGTTCCCTTCCATAATTCATATGGAGTCTTGTCTACAGCTTTAGACGGATTTCGGTTAAGTATTAGAGCAGCTGACAATAGAGCATATCCCCATAATGAGTCAGGTACAACCGTGTGACTCATCATGGATCGAACCATATCAAGCAATGTTCAATTTCTCCGTTCGGACACACCATTCAATTGTGGTGTTCCAGGTGGAGTTAACTGTAGTACTACACCACAGTCTTTAAGGTGTTGATCAAACTCATTCGAAAGATATTCGCCACCACGATCTGAACGTAGTGCTTGAATCTTTCTATCCAGCTGGTTTTCAACCTTATTCTGGAATTCCTTGAACTTGTCAAAGGACTCACTTTTTTGCTTCATTAAGTAGACATAACCATATCTACTCAAATCGTCCGTGAAAGTGATAAAATACCTATAGCCATCTCTAGCGTTGATTGACATAGTCCCCAACACCCTCATTATGTATGATCCCTAATAGTCAGCAGCGCGCATTCCAACACCTTGAAGGAAATTCGAGTCATTTTGCCTATGGACATGATTCACGCACTGCCAAAGATTCCTCTTCAAATGGGGAGATCGTCCCATTATCAATGAGCTTTTTCACGCGTTTTTCATTTATCTGTCCCATACGGCAATGCCATAGATAGGTTTGATCTTTGTCACCAACCTTTGCTTTCTTACTACTCACATGCATTATATCTGTGGTTTGATCTAAAACATAAATCCCATTCATGGAAACTGCTTTACCATAAATCATTTCGTTTAAAGAGAAATACAGCTATTATCCTTTATTACAAACGAAAATCCGTCCTTATCAAGTACGGAAACTGAAATAATGTTCTTAGATAAACTGGGTACATAGTAACAGTTATTCAGAAATAACTCAAATCCACTTGGGAGTTGGATTACATATGTTCCCACTGAAACGGCAGCTACTTTTGCTCCATTCCCCACTCGCAGCTCCACATCACCCCTTGCGAGAGTTGTGATGTTTCTTAGGCCCTGCAAATGATTGCACAGATGAGAACCACAACCAGTATCTAGTATCCAAGTTCCGAAATTTGCATGGTTAATCTCAATCATATGAATAAAAGATGACTTACCAACAGGAGTGACGCGGCCTGATTTTACGTCTTCAGCATACACGGGGCAGTTCCGCCTCCAATGCCCAGACTTGTGGCAATGGTGGCACTCCACGTTATCTTTGCTCTTTGTCTTGCCTTGTGAGCTACCGCCAGTCTCACCAGGCCCACTCTTGACCTTTCCTGGCTTTTTGAACTTTGGCTTCCCTACAGCTAGGTCAGCTTGAGCCTTGCCCTTACCCCTACCCTTGTTGTTAATCATGAGAACGTCCTGTTTCACGCTCCCACTCAATTTCAGATCACTCTCAGTCTGTACGAGAAGTGAGTGGAGCTGATGAAGACTTTTCTTCATGTCATTCATATAGTAAGTTGCCCTGAAAAGGGCAAAACCATCATGAAGTGAATGAAGCAGTCGATCAATAATGATCGTCTCATCGATTTTACAACCAAGAGCCTCCAGCTTCTCGACATTCTCGATCATAGCAAGAATGTGTGGGCTAACCGCTTGGCCCTTCTGGAGTTTCGCTTCAAAGAAGTGACAGGTATACTCATAGCTAAAGATCCTCGGAGCTTTCGAGAACTCGTTAGAGAGAGTGGTGAAAATCTTGTTTGCACCCTGGGCTATGAATCGCCTCTGCAAATTGGATTCCATTGAAAAGATGAGTACGTTCTTTAACGCACCCGCCTCCATTACGAAATCACTATAAGCAAGTGATGCATTGGCTCCTGCATTGGGGCCTGGGTTAGTCGGTAGTGGCTCAGTCAAGTACTTGAGCTTTCCGTCAGCAATGGCAGCATTCCGTAATGCCGCCTCCCAGTCCGCAAAGTTTGACCCATCATTCTTCAGTCGCGTGGACTGATTCATGTTGTCCATAAAGATCTTTAGCCAGGCCTCGCGAGCGAGTGTAGCACTTGGCATTGGGTCGTCTGTACGTCCAGCCATTTGTTATTTTTAGCAGTTATATCTTTATATAACGGATTCAAGAAACTGTGAAAAGAAGAAAAATTATGATAAGTTTCATCGTTTTAAAATTAAGTCTTAATGCAAAAACTGTTTAATGCGATGACTATGCATTTATACAATTGACCTCCCTCAAGAATTATATAAATGATCCCAAGACTCAATTTCTGTAAATTGATAAGCCAACCTCTTGGCTAATTCTACCTTTAGAATTCTCGGTCGATAAATTTCTGTAAATTCTATCTTTATAGTCCATTATAATCCCGAGATATTACTCGGACTACAATGTTGAGGTAAAATAGGTCAACACTCACTATTTACCCAACGTAGAAGGGGTCATATTATGACTTCCGACGAAGAAGGGGTTCATAGTAGTTTTTCCTATAAAGACTAGTCTCAATTTTCATTTTAGACGAAGATCCCATCATCTTAAATTTAATTCATTTTAAGTGAACAAAATTCTAGCATTTCGTGAATGATTTAGACTAAGGTGATGACCCTATGAACGAGTGACATCTGTATGTCTATGATGAAAATTCAAACTATATGAATCATTTTTCATGCATTTTAGGTGGTTTGGTTTAGGCGGAATATGATGCAATTGTTTAACATGTGAATGAAAAACAAAAGAATGAAAAATACGTAAACTATTACAATGGTCCTAGTGTGGCCTATCTACCAAAATGAACAGTAAATACAAGTTTGGAATCCATCCTTATGGACCCGAGAAGCTTGACTTGATGTTCCATCTTGGTCCATGAAGCGGGAGTGAGCATCCGATCTCCGTCTATAGTCTTCTTAAATTACATTTTCAAAATTACAAAATAAATCTATTTACATTCTAATTCCAAAAACATAATTAAAAGAAATAAAAGGAGATTCGAGATCTCAAAAATACATCCAAACCATGTTTCCATCATTACGAAAACATGATTAACTAAGGCCACACTAGGTATTACATTTTTCAACCAATTGCAAAAATACGTAAATAAAACCATTCATTCATTCATTCATCCGACAAAAATAATGCATCAACTATATAAATTAATTCTACAAGACATAATTCATTAATTATGTTGATTAATTATCCTAACCACCATTATATACGATCAAAAATATGTGACAATTCCTTAATTGTCCACAACAATTTTAATCTTCCATAATCCATTTTATTTTAAACCTTTTTAAAATAATCGGGTATCATTATTGTGAACCTTTTCACAATAACAAACAAACATTATCTTTATAATGCCAAAAAAAAAACAAACAAAATTTTTTTTTTTCTCACTGATCACTGTTCACGTGAACAGTACCAGTTCCAAATTTTTTTTTTTTTTTTTCTTTCTTTTCTCGCGGTTTATAACAAAAACCGAAAAACCAATACACAAAAAAAAAAAAAAAATGTTGCTGCCAATTTAAAAAAAAACAGAAAATTTTTTTTTTTTTTTTTTTTAACAGTGAACAGTAACACGGGCAGCAAAAATTTAATCAAATTAAACCGATTTAATTCGATCAAGCTTATATTAACTACATCGGTACAAGACAAACAATATCTAATCGATATTAAACATTGATTTAAAACTAGAGGATTCAAATTAACCTTTTAATATGAACATCTAAAACAATTTATACCGAAAATATAGCACAAAAATTGATGTTAATTAACATCCAATACAATTCCATTTACATTCTAATTTAATCCTTATTAAATTAAAATATCAAAAAAAATTCATACATTATCATCTTTAACAGATTAAAACAATAATATGAATGAATCTATAATGGAACCCTTAAAAAAAATCATCATGGCACACAAAAAAAAATTAAAACCGTGAGTTTTTTTTTTTTTTTTTTTTATAAAAAAAAATTTCGGATTTTTTTTTCTTTCTTTCAATAATCATACAATTTAATGTTTATGAAAATCACATAAAATAATTTCATAGCCCTAAAGCTCTGATACCACTTGTGGGAATATATCCGTATACATCCCTTTAATCTTACAGGATTATAATGAAATTATGATTTATATGATTAACGGGTCATAAAATAAATTGCAAAATAAACAAAGGGATTAGGAATAACCTTTAGTCCTCGTAAATTCGGTCTAAGAACAGTTTCAAAATAGATATCCTCCTAATCGTAGCACCCAAGACTTATTGAGATATGCCCTTGTGATTGCTAGAAAAAATCAAAAGTTACTGTTAACTTTTAGTTTTTGTGTTTTTGTGTGATGGAGGCTACAGTGAGAATAGCAATTAGGTTAGAATTTTCTTATCTCCTATCCTCCTTTCTCACGGCTCCTATAGGTCTTTTATGAGGAGATTTGTCTCCTCAAAACAACTACCCATGGACCGAAAATTCCAGATTGAATCTGGACTGTTTCCCGGCTAAATTCGCTTTAATATATAATGTGTATTATTATTATAAATGTCATTTAATATGACAATCGTATAATATATACGTTAATTATAATTATCCTTATAATTATAATTTGCTAATATAACATTTTATATTCAATTACGAATTAACCTTTTAATTCGCATAAGCTTACATTATATATATGCTAATTAAATACAACAGTTTATATTTAATTACGAATTACTTTTAATTCGTCTCAGCTTATATTATTTAATCGTTATTAAATAATCGTCTCATCATTACATTGACTAACCTTTTAGTCAAATACACTGACTAACCTTTTAGTCATATAATAGGGCATAAATATGATTATTTTCTCAAATAATCACATCTCTCAAACACATCCTTTAGGTGTGACTTTTAGGGACCAGTTGATCACCGCCATCTGTATGACAATAACGTCAAACTTATCTAGCAAGCCAACCGTTATCGATAAACGTTAATCAACTGATTATAATACAAAGTATACCCTGTGAACCTACAGAGATTTATTTATGTTATTGCACTAACTGTGGAGGACACTGGCTCCAACAGTAGGTTGGAACAATTTGTTATTCGTCCAGGGTCATTGGTGGATCAAATTAGAGTTGATATGAGACTGAGATTGCTAAATGTTACACTAGGTAAGGTTTCAAATAGGGAAATTAGTTGGTGTAAAGAGTTGAGGGTCATTGGTGGATCAAATTAGGTTGGAACAATTTGTTATTCGTCCAGGGTCATGTTTTGATGAGTCATCTAGGCTCATAGCATAAGTTGTAATTGACTTTGATTGATTTATAAATTTCTAACATTGGTACCAAAAAAAAAGAGGCAAGATTAAGTAAAGGAATTATACCAACTTGGAAAAAGATGAGAACTTTGATATAATAACCAAGATCTTGTCACAAATCTTTGAATACAAACCAAATTCCAACACTAAACCAAGTTGCAATTACTAATTAACCGACTAATTAACTTAATTATGGAAGATTAATAGAAGATTAAATGCTAATTCTATGAGAGTTTCAGATCTAGGGTTTCGTGCCCTCTAATTACACAAGAGGGTCTATTTATAGGTTTACAAAATGGAAGAAAAATGGGCTTCGAAAGACTTCATGCACTAGCAAAGTCACGACCGTGAAAGGTGTTTCACGGTCGTGAAATATGTCTCACGACCGTGAAACTGCAAGTCACGGTCGTGAGATATTTGGCAGAGGCAGGTCCTTCTTTCACGAACAAGTCACGACCGTGAAATGAGTTTCACGACCGTGACTTACCTTTCACGACCGTGAAATGAGTTTCACGGCCGTGAGCTGAAATGCTCGAGAATTCGCCTTCTTGGAAAGGCATCTCACGACCATGAAATGCCTTTCACGCCCGTGAAATCCTTCTTGTCCCTCTTCATTTGCTTGACTTTGTTACTTCCTTCCCGGTTTTGCTTGCCTTGACTCGGGAGGGCTTTAGCGTATCGAGTAGGGCCCCCCAAGGGTATGTGGGGCCCCCAAGGTATGCCGTGGGTCCTCCGAGTAATTCACCTTCTTCTTTGTCGATCAAAACTAGGTAGAAATCGCCTCAAATGACGGTTTACCTACAAAAACACGATAAAAACGAGAAATATGCTAGGAGAAGGTAAAACACGTATAAACGCTCTTAGGGAGCGTTAAAGGCAAGCAAAACGAAACAAAAAGGGGTGAAAATGATGGGTGAAATGACATTATATCAACATTAACCCACACAACAATAATTACAAATTAATAGATAATATTTCTAACTAACTAACATATAACATCACCTTAATGAGTGAAAAAATACTAGCAAAACTAACAACATTAACACTAACATAACCATTATCATCTTTATCAAAACCAAATACTAACACTAACACAAATCAAAATTACAAATACTAACAAAAACAATACTAAAACTAATACTAACCATTATCATCATTATCAAAACTCAATACTAACAACACTAACACTAATCAAAATTACAAATACTAACAAAAACAATACTATCAACACTAACACTAACCAATTTATCATTATCAAAAACCCAATACTAACAACACTAACACTAATCAAAATTACAAATACTAACAAAAATAATACTAACAACACTAACACTAACCATTATCAAAAACCCCCCAATTAATCTAAGGATTCAAATTACACCAAACATATAACATCTAAAAACCAATAATCATCACAAATGTTTATATAAACATATAAAATCAACTTAATACTAGTAGGAATCACAAATTAAACAAACAAACTAAATTAATTTAAGGATTGCAATTTAAACAAAGATACCTTCACCAATTAGAACAAAAAAAGCAACACAAAAAGAAAGAGATGACAAAGATCCGGCCGTGATAGTGTCAAAGTGGTGGTTGACGGAGTGGAGTAGTCGTGGTGTCGGATTTTTAGAGTAATAGGGGTTTGTTGTTCGGTTCATTCAAAATTGGTAAAGTAAGATTGTGTTCGGTGGATTCGCGATTTCTGGTATGTTAACCAGTTTGGCGACTGATTTTGGTAGTCGCCAAATTGGCGACTGATTTCAGTCCCCAGTGTTTTTTTTATAAAATCATGAGGATTGTTTCAGTCGCCAATTTGGCGACTACTTTCGGTCGCCCGAATCTATTTTCAGTCGCCAAATTGGCGACTACTACAATCAATCGCCTTATTAGAGTCGCCTGAAACAAGAATTCTTGTAGTCTCTCTCTCTCTCTCTCTCTCTCTCTCTCTCTCTCTCTATATATATATATATATATATATATATATATATATATATATATATATATAGCTTAGTTCAATTGAGTCTTTCATATCCTTAGAGTCCTTGAGTCCTTCATATCCTTAGAGTCCTTAAGTCCTAATAAGAGCCTTTGGATGCACGAGATCAATGTCATACATTCTGCCTAGTGGTACACTTTAGTGGCGTATTATTAGGCTTGAAAAAAAAGGAAATTGTTAGTGCGAGGAGAGAGAGTACATGCAGTGTACTTTTACTGTGTCCCAAGCATGCAAAAGCTAGTATCCCACTATTATCTTCCAGTCCAAGAATCTAATCTATTATCTTTCTATTACTTTCATATTCAGCCTATTGTTTTTGTTATTTAAACCTTTCTCTCTCTACAAACCATTCTTTCTAGACAGAAAACTCAGAAAACCAAAAAAAGAAAACCACACTGCTGGTTGATTAGGAACAACAATCGCAAATATAGATTTAAGCTACCTGGTTTCTGAAAAAGTAGAGATTATCATGGCGAATATGGAGATGGTCGAAGTCATCAATGGTTAATTCTTTGGTTATTCTGTTCTTATTTCTTTTCCTTCTTTTCTTATTTCAGTCATGTTGGTATTTCTGTTCCCATTTGTGTGTTTCTATTTGTTATTCTGTTCCTATTTGTGTCTTTTTTTTATTACGTTTGTTGATATTTCATTATCTTGGTTGATTGTTTGATACATTTAGTCGCTATATGTTTACATTTGTGTGTCATTATTTGATATGTTTTTATTGTGAAATATGAAGAACATAAATGATGTCAGTGTAGCATTGTATGTTAAAGTAAAACACTATTTAAGTTAGAGTAACACTCAATGTAAGTTAGAGTAGCACTTGTTATTTGGGTTAGAGTAATACTCTGTTCTTATTTCTTTTCCTTTCTTTTGGTGTTTCAGTCATGTTGGTATGATATTTGGTCGAAGTCATGTTGGTTGATTATTTGTGTGTCGTTATTTGATATGTTTGAACATAAATGATGTCAGTGTAACATTTTATGTTAGAGTAACACACTATTGAAGTTAGAGTAACACTCAGTGCTAGTTAGAGTAACACTCAGATTTGTTTGAGACACACTAGTTCTATGTTAAAGTCAAAACAAATTAGAGAAACACTAGTTCTGTGTTAGAGTTCAACATGTCAGAATCTATTAATTGTGGTTCACTTGATGTCATTTAAATGACGAACATTAAAAACATAAATGATGTGAGAGTATCACTCTATGACAATTAAAGTAACACAATTATGTTTTACGCGTTAAAAACATTTGTGTTACATTTTATAAACTACAGAGTAACACTATTTATGTGTGTATAATGTTTTAACAATCGCGATATGTGTGACGCATTCATAGGAACATTAAATATCATAGTACCATTCATAGAACTATATAATTACAATCACACTATATAAATATCATATTGTAGTTACACTGAATTAGAGATAATATCATATCAACTAATTTCAGCAGGTTCGTACGATAATCCAAGAACACAGCATGACGTCGAGGAGGATTTCTGTAGGAATGTGGAAAGTGGGTTTACGCCATACGTGAAGCAGGAAGTTTTCTGAAATTGAAGAAGCTGTAACGTTTTATAAGATATACGCACTTGCATGTGGCTTTGATGTGCGCATGTACACAACTAAGAAGTGGCGTGATGGGACAATGAAGTCAAAGTTATTTGTTTGCAACAGAGAGGGGCACTACAAATCATATCAAGGAAAGAAATCCAAATTGGACGTGCCGGAAACAAGCGAAGGTGTCGTTGCGGAAATATTGCAGAGGAAAACTAAGGTGAGAAGGGTCGGGTGCAGAGCAAGGATTAGGTTATTCATGAAAAATGGAGTGTTACATATTGACAGATTCATCTCGGGGCACAATCACGAGCTAATATCAGTGAATGATAGGGAATTTCAAAAGGTCTCGAGGAACATTACAAAGTTCCACAAGCAAATGATAATCTCCAATTCAAGGGTTTGTTTTCGTTATCTGTTTTACATCCTTATTATATTTTTTATGGTATGTAGACTGATTGTAACCCGGAGTATCACAATCACACTTAAAATGAATCACAATCACCCTATTTGGTTTACGTAGTTACACTATATCTCAGCTAGAGTATCACATATTGCAGTAACATTCATCTTTGCTTAGAGTAACACTTATTGTATATTATAATAACATTCATCTTTCGTTGGAGTAACACATTTTTCAGTAACATTCATCATGTGTTGGAGTAACATTCATCTAATATGGATTGTAGGTATAGTTACTTAATATACTATTGAATCACATACTAGATAATCTGAAATTGAAAGTGATGAAACACAGACACATTATTTTATTCTGTGTTGCAGTAATACTTGATATGAACCACACGTAAAATGAATCACAATCACACTATTTGGTTTCCATAGATACACTATATCTCAGTTAGACTATCACATATTACAATAACATTTAAATTGCGTTAGAGTAACACCTAATGAGTATTACAGTAACATCTCAGTTAGAGTAACACGTAATGTATATTACAGTATCATTTTTGTTGCGTTAGAGTAACACATATTATATATTAAAATCATAATATTCTAATATTCTATTAAAATCATAATATTCTATTGAATCACAGTCACACTATTTTCTTATCATAGTTTCACAGTAGCTCAGCTACAGTACCACATTAAGTAACACTTACTGTATATTACAGTAACATTCATCTTATGTTAGTGTAACACATGTTATGTATTACAATAACATTCATCATGTGTTAGAGTAACACATATTACAGTAATATTCATCATGTGTTAGAGGCACAGTTAATATGAATCACAATCACAATATTTTATTTTGGGTTGCAGTAACAGTTAATATGAATCACAGTCACAGTGTAAGGAGCACTGCCATTGAAAGTGATTTATTAATTATTAATACCAAATTTATTGTACTAGCTAAAAATTGGTGCAACCAGGACGTACAATATGTGTAAGGAGCGCGTAAATGGGTTTGAGAACATTGGGGCATCACTAAATGATTTCAAGAACTTCCACAGAGATGTTAAATGCTTCATTCATGAACGAGATGGTCAGTTTTTCGTAGATCACTTTAAAAACATGGCTGAGATGAGGCAGCGGTTCTTCTTTGACTACAACGTTGACGTTGATGGTAGCCTACGTTGGGCTTTATGGGCTGACGGCACTGCCAGAAGTAACTACTCGCTATATGGAGATGTCGTGTCGTTCGACCCAACGTACTCTACAAACAAATATTCCATGGTGTTCACGCCGTTCACTGATGTTGATAACCACAAACGCGCAGTTACCTTTTGCGGGGCGCTAATTGCAAAGGAGGACGTTGACTCATTTAATTGGGTATTTAGCTGTTTCCTGAATGCCATGGGCGGTAAGGAGCCGGAATATATAATCACTGACCAGGATCCAGGAATAATTTCATCTGTTCCGCACATATTCAAGAGAGCGCAACACAGGTTTTGAATGTGGCATATCATGAACAAGGTGCCTGTGAAATTCGGAGCAACCAGGTCTGACTACAGTGAGTTTTTAAGGAAGCTGAATAACATTATATAGGACGACGACCTAGAGGCATGGGACTTCGACATCAGATGAGGGACATCATGGGGGAACATTCAGTTGGCACAAATGATTTGTTTGCAGACACGTATGCTATAAGGAAGCAGTGGGTCATGGCACATTGCACGGAGATGAAGATGGGGTCCGTGATGAGGACAACACAAAGATCAAAAAGTTCTAATAGTTTTTTTAAGCGATTTGAAC
Organism: Heliosperma pusillum; assembly: GCA_022085475.1. Lineage (NCBI taxonomy): Eukaryota > Viridiplantae > Streptophyta > Magnoliopsida > Caryophyllales > Caryophyllaceae > Heliosperma > Heliosperma pusillum. The sequence continues at coordinate 12,244 of JAIUZE010028208.1, forward strand.
ACAAATCTGGTACTTTGGTAGAGTTTTGGATGCGTTTTGAGAGCGCCATGGACCAACAAAGACATATGCGGAAGAAGCTTGACAATGATAACCGTCACTCCGCCCCGTTAATTAAAATTCATGTAGCCATGGAGGAGCACGGCGCGAAGGTGTATACACAAGCAGCCTTTGTGGATTTCCAAGAAGAAGTCAATTACTCTATCAATACTTGTCGAGCGGGGGGGGGGGATACTCTTTAAAAGAGGGCCTAGACGTGACTGTTGTGAAGGATGCAATCAGGAATGTGGATTATGAAGTAGCATATCACCCAGGTATAAATATAACACTTAAAGATGTCAGTTACATTTCTCATTACAGTAACACTACTCGAGCCTTTGAGTTACACAAACTGATAAATAGTTACACAACTAAAACTGATACAGTTACACAACTTATTAATTAGAGTAACATATGATAATGAGCACAGTTACAGTTACACAACTTATTTATTAGGGTAACAAAATGTACCAAATAGAGTAAATGTTAACCTCAACCTAATCAGCGGTCAAACATGTTGTGCGAAAGAGTGACATTGAATGTGTAATGCAGGTAAACTTCATGTAATTCTAATTCTGTTAATGTTACACATTCCTGTGTTGAAGTAGCAAAATAATATTAAAGTTACACTATTTGTTCTATATAGTTACATATTTGAGTTTGTGTAAACTGAGAATATGTGTTCTACTGCTTATTATACCAGGTACATGTGAGGCAGTGTGCACCTGTAAAATGTTTGAAAGAAAAGGAATACTATGCCGTCATATCATATGGATTTATACGGGGAATGAGCTTCAATCAATTCCGGATATTTATGTTGCGAAAAGGTGGAGCATGTGCGTGAAGAGATTAAAACTGTTTGACTCTTATTGTGGGAAATCGGTATTACCACAATACAATTATTATAGGATTATAACGAAATATTAATAACTTGATTATACTAGTCATAAACGAAAACAAGAATAAGAGTATAGATTTAGAAATCAACCTCCGTTCCTAGCAATTGGCGTAAAGAACAGAGATATCAAAGTAGATATCCTCCTAATCGTTGCACCCAAGATGCTCCGAGAAATACCCTTTTCTTTTGCTAGAAAGTAAACCTCTTACACGATCTCACTGTTGAGAAGAAGGTTTTGTGTTTTGTCAAAAGTTACTGTTAACTTTTGTCTTTTTCTGATCTGTGAATGATGGAGGCAGTCGTGAGTGAATTAGGTTTTTAGAATTTTCTCAAATCCTTTCTCACTGTCTCACGGCTCCTTGGTCTATTATATGGGGAGATTTAGTCTCCTCAAATAACTACCCATTGACCGGAAAAACCCGAGTGTATCTAGACACTTTGTTTCGGTCATTTTAGCTTCCAATATAATGTAATATATTATAATCGTCATTTGTCAAGGACCGACATTATAATACATCATTAATTATAAATATCCGTATATTTATAATTTGCCAATTAATTATAACGGTTTATCTTTAATTAGCTTACATTATATACAAAAATTAAATATAACATTTTATATTTAATTTACGAATTACAGTTAATTCGTCTCAGCTAACTTTATTTAATCATTATTAAATAATCGTCTCATCATCACATTGACTAATCTTTTAGTCAAATACACTGACTAACCTTTTAGTCATATAATAGGGCATCAATATGATTATTTTCTCAAATAATCACATCTCTCAAACACATCCTATAGGTGTGACTTTTAGGGACCAGTTGATCACCGCCATCTGTATGACAATAACGTCAAACTTATCTAGCAAGCCAACCGTTATCGATAAACATTAATCAACTGATTACAATACAAAGTATACTCTGTGAACCTACAGAGATTTATTTATGTTATTGCACTAACTGTGGAGCACACTGGCTCCAACACTTATGGTGAAAGCCCAGAGGACGTTGATATTATTGACAAGGAACATATCCAGATGGCCAGTATGTGGTCGGAAGTTCATGAGACAAGTAGTGTATTACGAGGGCTTGGCGCGGCGGAGGTGGAGAGTTTATGCAGCTTAATCCGTGAGTTCAAGTTTAATCTCTTACCGTCGTGCTCAACAACGGTGAGTAAACACCAAGAGTTTAAGAACATGCCAGGGATTAAGGCCGGCCATGAGATTGTTGTATTACCTCCTAAAAAATCAAAAAATAAGGGGAGAGGTAAAAGAATGATATCAAGTAAAGCAAAGGCCATCATCTTGTTGAATAAACAAAAAAGACTGTGTAATAATTGTAAACAAATATCCCACCATGATAAGAGGAATTGCCCTAACCCATTTGCGGAGGCTGCACGTGAAGAAGAAGAAGAAGAAGAAGAAGAAGAAGAAGAAGAAGAAGAAGAAGACTAGGATGCTTGGACGGATATATTTGCGTAACAAATTATTTTGGATTCAAAATTGTACTGGCAATTATTGGAGATTGAAGTTACGTTTTGGCTGGAGCTATTATGTGCTTTTTTTGGTATATAGCGTCATGTTATTGATGTTATGAATTTAACTTTAACAGTGACAATGGTTCTCTATTAAAGCACTATTTATTCTGTATTAAAGTTACACTTATTGCATTAATCTTGTGTCACTTACTTGGTAATTGTGTTAATGTCATTGTAGTGTATTCTATTATCATATTTTGGTCGTAGAAAAATGAGATGCTCGCTATTATTAACATATGATGGGTTTTATTGATACAGTCACACTCATTTTGCACAGAAATAACACATCCTGTCGTGAACATACCTTTAATAGTTGATTTGTTTTGCTGCTGCAGCCACACTTATTCAGTACTAAAGTTACCCTCGTTGTCTTTCATAGTAACACTTTACTTGTAATAATAGAACACTTATAATAGTTTTAAGGAGATACAAAATAATCTAGTACGCCACATAGAAGAAAACTAGTTTTAAGGAGATACAAAAGATGGGATACCCATGCTTGTTTTAAGGAGATACCAAATAATTTAAGAGATACATAGAAGCAAATGTTCCAATACATAGAAGCAAAATATTTCTTCTAGTACGCCACCAAAAAATGCCCACTGTTCCTATCTCTTCTCAACAATCTTCTTGATTTTACGCTGTGCATGAACACGAGTCCAGATGTCATCCTTTTCCACCAAAAACTGGTTGACCTTACCCACAACTTCATCACGTATAGTATTTTTATCGGCTAGTATGAGGGCTGTTGTCAGTTGGACTACCAGATAACGGCGGTTGATCTTCCGGCGTAAGTCTTCATGATCAAAAGGATTACCATCATACATCAGCATGTGCATCATTGTGAACAAACCGGACTCAGGCAGATTTGGCGAGGAGCTTTGCCAAGGGAAAATTAATCTGACGGTGTTCAAACAATATCATTTCACTTCCTCTGCAGACCCCCTTTGCTTCCAAATAATCTCTCAATGCCGAGCCCTGCGTGAGATAATGAGCACATAATAAGAGACACAAATAGGCGTATGTACACCCCATAAAGAGATACGATTGTAGCACGCTTACAATCACAGTTGCTAATTTGCCGATCTTGGACTTATTCGGATCAGGGTGCAGCTGGTGGTCAAGGAGATCGACAGTCCCCGATTTGTAGTTGAAGCACACACATGCAAAATGCCCCTCGATGTTGAATGGGACAAAAATAAAATCTGCATTAAAGTTGAAGACGTCTTGACAGTCCTGGATGTACAAATCCCACATCTCGTAAAGGTTGTCGAGGGCAGTATCGTTTTTTGTGGCCTGATCTTCTGATTGAAGAAGTTTTGTCAAATAATCCTGTCAAAATAAGGAATTGTAACTACAGTAACAATTAAAATTCCACACCCTAAGCAATGAAGTAACACACTGACTGCCTTGAAGTAACATATAATAAGCATTACAGTTACAATCGCAATTAAGGAATCCTAGTGACATAATGAAGTAACACACTGACTACCTTGAAGTAGCACATAATATGCATTACAGTTACAATCACAATGAAGGTATCCCAGTGACATAACTACTTCGTAGCAGTTACACATAGTGCACTACAAAGTATCCGAAATTAAAGTAAGTGACTACAATAAATGAAATGACAATTTTTGTCCCAAGAGTTGTAGGTGAAAAAGCGTACCATGTGCCTGATACCGAAGAATGACATTCTTTGAAAGTCATATTCATCTGTTTCAAGACGGTTCATTAACATGGACCAACACTCGATCACCGCATCGCACAAAACCACGTCAGGTAGCATTGTCAGCATGTTAGCCCTAGTAAGGGCAGCATGTCGATTGTAGTACACTAATTGCTCACTGTGGTTAAAAAGACAATAATGCAATTAAATAAAGCTTGTGATTGGATATAAAGCGTAAATAAAAACAAAATTTTGTCAACCTACTTGTGTGCGTAATTCCAGTCATCGAGGAAACAATAGTCGACAACATGTTTCCGTAGCGTTTGAACATTATTTAACAAGGACAAGTTTAATCTAAGGGACCTCGCGACAAGCAGCACATTTCCATCAACATCCCCGCACTGAAGGGTGCACCCCCAGACCATCTCCCCGCCCACGCCGGCGAGTACAAACACATGTGTCGTTCAGACTACCCGCTGACCGGATGGGCACTGCCATAACATCAGCTTCCACCATGGTATCGGTGGACCGCATGCGCTTTTCAGGTTTACGAGCTAATTCTGTTCCAGCCCTTCTCTTGAGGGAGATCATTATGCCTGATTTCCCGACCCCAGAAATCTGGGATGCCAACACTGCTTTCGCCGCGGTGAAGTTAGATACCCTAGACATCACCTCCTCTCTGACATTGTTAATATCACTTAGAATAAGGGTCGCCGCTATCTCTGCCCGGTACAACCCAGTATGCATCTTTGTGCCTAGGTCACACTCAAACGGCTCCCCGCAAAAGAGCAGCATGTGAATCATAAGGTAAACACCGCAATCATTAGCAGAATGCCCGGTTCCTTGCCATTTGAACTTGATGTTGTGGATCTGAAACCCGCTCACCTTGGAACCCTTTGTGATACCTTTTTTTACCATGTACATTCCCACCTCATCACACTGCATAAATGAACAGATGCTGGCGGGTGAGAAGAAGAGTATAAAAAACCAGTATGATAAATAGCATATAGACTAGCTATAAAGTTTGCTTTTACTACAAGCCGAGAAATGCCACCGTACGACAACTTCAGAAGATCATCTTGGTAGTACATGTTGTCAAGGTAATGAATCTGTTCGGACCTGAAGTTAATGCATGCACAACTGTAGTGGTCGTTATTGCCATATTACACTGGGATGAATACCTGTCATTTTAAGGGAAACAAGTTATTATCAACCAATGCTAGACTTATTGCCCATATTCTGTGATAGATGTACGTACCAAATCACAGTCAAGATCAAAAGCAGCACAATTCGACTGCACCTATGTATCCCACGAACAATGTAATTCTGTTGCACGGTCAACAACTTTCCCCAGTTTCATTGCCGTCCAAATTTTAACAGCAGTATCCTGTTGGTTCAATGGTGGTGAGAACATATCCGGACTGCATTGTTAATACACACTGAAACCCAAAAGTAAAAAAAAAATATACAGCGTGAGTAAGGCCAAGGAAACATCGGGAAATCCTTGACCGTGCCCCATTCTCGTGCATAATCTGGGTCAAGAGTATACACCAACAATCGATAACAGAATTCGTTACTTGCATACCGGGTGTAACACCCGCAAATGTACCCTATTTTTATAGTAAAAATATTTTTACGGATACTTTTCAGCGAAATTTAGTTTTAGTTTAGAATTAAAATTTCCGAGTCGAATTTAGAATTTCCGAGTTCGTATTTGGATATTACGCGAGATTTCAAGTAAATCCCGTCTTAAGCCGTCTTTGACTTTTATTGACTTTTTCCACTAACTCACCCATACTCCCTCATAACCTATTTTCATTCACACAACTCAAACTTTCTTCCTCACTAAGAAATCAACCAAACCCTTGCCTCCATTTTTGATCCAAGCTTGGAATCGTCATAACTCTCTCAATTCTCGCTCAAATTCACGTAAGTTCGTCTTATTCTTTCTCTCTTAGCTTTCTCTATCCGAATTGGTAATAAAATTTCCGTCTTTCTCGCTTTTCAAACTTTTCGTCTTTCTCAAGGTGAAGAATATTCATCTTTTATTAATTATTTGTAGGTGGTGACCTTCAAGATCCCGACAAAGACTATTTCTTAATCGAAGAGGACCTTGACGCGGAGTAAAGACGCATAAAGGAAACGGTGAAGGGTTACTCGATATCATTTACGTGTTTTACGTGTTTTCTATGCTAGGAATCGTATTTAGAATATGATTAGTGAGCTTAGTAATTGTGTTGATGATGGTATATGTTGTTTGTTGAGAATTCATATGAGATTTGATGATTTATGATAATATTTGATAATGGTTGAATTTGGATCCTAAGTGAAAATGGTGAATTTCGTGTACTATGGACCCCAGCCGGTCGACCGGCAGCCGGTCAGACCACCGGCTGGAGCAGTGGCTGTATTTTTATTGTGTTACGTAATGTTTGATGCATTAAGTTGGTCTCAGCCGGCCGACCGGCAGCCGGTCAGCCGACCGGCTGAGACACCCCTATTTTCCTTCTTGTTTTTCCAAGGTTCCCTTGGTCCCAGCCGGGTAGCCGGCAGCCGATCCCCTTGACCGGCTGGAACACACTGACATTTCACGTTGGTTTTTCATATGACTATTGGCCTTAGCCGGGTGGCCGGCAGCCGGTCCACCTGACCGGCTGGCACCTGCTGGTCTTTGTTTGTATTTCTTGTTTACGATTTCATTTATAATAATTCCGATCGTTCGTTTATCGTATAAATTTACGTAGTGACTTATAATATTAATGTTTTGAATATATGATATTTCATTCGCTTGTATCTCATGTTTTGTGACGATTTTTGTTATGTCTCACTTTGAGTCGGTTTTTACAAATGTTACGGTTTGAGCACTATTTTTGTTATGTGCTTGTACTCTCATTCCTTTGGCTACCTCCACGTTCGTAAGGCTGGAATGTCGGAACGAGGATGTATCCTACTGCTTAATTGCATGTGTTAGTGGCCATACGACGACGTTGTTGGGAGGCGAACGCTTTGCGTTGATCGACCCGGCCGTCAAATGTTGTGTACTTGCGAGGTGGTGTTATTTGCATGTAGCGTACCGCTTGTTATGAGGCTTGTGCTCTTTTGCGCCTCTTTCGTGAATTATCGACCGAATTTGGGGTACTCGGCGTCTATGATTGACCGAGTCTTGGATGCGAAATGTTATCGCATGTCGAATCGGAAAATGTGATTTCCGAGAATCTTGCCAGGTTTAGACTAGGACCGTATTATTATCGTCGTGCTACCAGGAGGAAATTAGTCTACATATACGAAATTGTAGCATCGTGTATGCGTTCAGGGAATTGTTATATTCCGTGGATGCCTTTAATCATACTGCCATGTACACGTGCTTAGTGCGTTTCATTACACCTGAGAGAGTTCGTCTTTGTGTTGTTGTGTTTGTATGCGTGATTACATGATTGATTATTCTATGATCATGCAGACTTTTGGCATGGTTTGTTTGTCGAGTCTCAATCTTATCAAAAATTATACCGCTAACGGTGAGATGCAAGCCCTAGTGAGCGTATTCGGTTGCCTAAGAGTGTCTCCCCCGAGTCTTTGTATAACATTATGGATTCGGATTTGTATTACATATGCTCTTATCATTATATATTGAATTGCCTATCTATCTTTATCGTATCTCACATGTATATCTATATATGCATGCTTCTACTTTTGTATTTCCTTTTATGTACGTTTACTGTGATATGGCTGGGAGAACCCGGAGTTACTCCCCACTGACTGTGGCGTTCATGTTTTTCATGGATGAACAGGTTGCTTGATTTGGATGGCTTTTTGCTTATGCTATTTTGGGTTCGGGTGTGAGCTAGCGGGCGTTGTCCCTGGAAGATTCACCTCTATGATTGTAATGAACACAACATTCTTACGAACTCACAATGAATTATTTCCATTATTCCAAATCCAATTTCATCAATATGTTAACCTACATGTGTGAACCTACTTCCCTAGATTCTTCCTATCATTGTTAAATCATTATCCATTTCATTGCTTTTGTTTTGATTTGTTTTTATTTTGTTTATGCTTTTTATTAATTTAGAATCCAAAACCCCAAAACCCAGATACTCGTTAGATAAGATTTAATTTCAAGACATTTCACATCCTATAGGAAACACCATCTCCCTGAGGATCGACCCCTACTTCCCTAATTACATTAATTTGTTGTTAGACTAGTCTGGGTAATTATCTTTGACCAGGGCTTGCGACAGGCCCGATCAGCATGCTTTTCATGTGGTGTTGAGGATATACAAAAAGATCCGGAACATTCAATTCAATACATCTCTATCATAGATCAAGAAAGGGATAAAGTGTATGTGGTTGGGTTAAAGACGGATGAATCAAAAATTGTGTGCACTTGCAAGAAGTTTGAAAGGCATGGAATACTCTGTAGACATGCTATGTGTGTCCTTAGAGAACGAGGGTTTAAGAAAGTTCCAAGTGAATATTTAATTAATAGGTGGAGCAAACTAGCAACCTGCAAGCCCATATTCAGTTCTGATGGGCAGTTGCTCACTGATTGTGGATCAGTGGAGGTAAAGAAAAACAAAGTCAGTGAATTATGGTCAGAATTGTTCACTTGCGTGTCGGTAGTTGAACAAAGTCCTGTTTATTGTGATGAGTTGCTGGGCATGCTACGTGGGTTGAAAGAAAGGGTACTTGCGGTAACAAGTGTCATTGATAGTGGTAATAGTGGTGTTGGAAAGAAAATGGACAAGAATGCTGAAATTGGAATGCTTTTGGGAACAAGTCTTCCTAGTGAAATTAAAGTTTTGCCTCCAAGACAATGCAAAAACAAAGGATACGGGAAACGATTGATCTCGCAAAGAGAAAAGGCTGGGGAAGTAAGCAAGAGACCGCTAAGAAGATGCAAGGCTTGTGGGGAGATGGCGAACCATGACAGTAGGAATTGTGACAAAAAGACCACCGACGATGAGTAGAGTAAGTTTTCTCTTATATTAGCGTAAGTTTTCTATTATTAGCACATGTTTTCCCTCCAGTTTTTTATCTCTCCTGAAACTATACTTGTGTCGCTTGGCAGTTTTGCAAATTTGATTAACGAAACAATGTTTGGACTTGTGCAGTTAAGCAGGGGACTTGCACTGTTGGACCATACTTGAAGAAAATCATTTGAGAAGCATACTTGAAGATTTATTTTATTTGACAGTAGCATGAATAACCATTTTAGGACTTTTTTATTTGAAATTTTGTATTTGGACTTTTTATTTGAACTTTTATTGTTGAACTTTTTTATTTTAAAGAATTTCGACTTGTGAAGCCTTCAAAAATCACTTGAGAATGGACTCACTAAAGTCCACTTGAAAAATGGTCCTCTTATTGTAACACCCGGAAATGTATCCTATTTTTCTAGTAGAAATATTTTACGAAATCTTTTCAGCAAATTTAAGTTTTAATTTAGAATTTTATGTTCCGAGTCGAATTTAGAATTTCCGAGTTCGTATTTGGAATTTCCGCGAGATTCCATGAGAATCCCGTATTAAGGCGAGTTTGACTTTTCTTGACTTTTAAGTCGTCTTTGATTTTTCTTGAATTTTAAGTCGTCTTTGACTTTTCTTGACTTTTATGTCGTCTTTGATTTTTCTTGAATTTTAAGTCGTCTTTGACTTTTCTTGAATTTTAAGTCGTCTTTGACTTTTCTTGACTTTTGAGCCGCCTTTGACTTTCGTTGACTTTTACGACTCACCCTTTACTTATACTCCCTTCTAACCTTAACCTAATTTTCATTCAAACACAAACACAAATATCTTCCTCCTTAAGAAATCTCAAGAACTTTCCCTCTTTGATATCGATCTTAGAATTCGCGTAGCTTCTTCGTTCTTTGATAGAATTTACGTAAGTTCGTTTCATTCTTCTCCCCTTACCTTCCTCTATCCGTATTGATATTAAAATCATCGTCTTTCTCGCTTTTCAAACTTTCCGTCTTTCTCAAGATGAATTTTAGTCATCTTTTACGATCTATATGTAGGTGGTGACCTCCAAGATCCCGACAAAGACTACTTTCTAATTGACGAGGAGCTTGACGAGTAGTGAAGACGCTTAAAGGTAACGGTGAAGGGTTACTCGGTATCATTTACGTGTTTTATGTGATTTCTAGGATAGAAACCATGTTTTGATTATAGTTAGTAAGCTTATGACTTGTATTATTGTTGATGGATGTTGTTTATTGAGTATTTACATGAGTATTGATGAATAAGAATGATAGTCGATAATTATCAAAAGTCGACTTTGTTGAAACAAGGCATTTTCGTGTACTGCTGACCTCAGTCGGTCGACCGGCAGCCGGTCAGACCACCGGCTGGGGCAGTGGCTGTATATTGTTGGAGTTTTACGTGATTTTGAAATATGAAGTTGGGCTCAGCCGGTCGACCGGCAGCCGATCAGACCACCGGCTGAGACCCCCCCTTTCTTCCTTTGTTTTTCATATGACCCATTGGTCCCAGCCGGTTGACCGGCAGCCGGTCAGCCTGACCGGCAGGGACACACTGCATTTTCAGGTTGGTTTTTGTATTGACTTGTGGCCTGAGCCGGTGGACTGGCAGCCGGTCAGCTTGACCGGCTGGCAACTGCTGGAGTTCTTTGTGATTTTTGTTTACGGTTTTCATTTATAATAATTCCGATCGTCCGTTTATCGTATAACGTTACGTAATGACTTATAAAATTCATGTTTTGAATATATGACATTTCACTCGCTTGTATCACATGTTTTGTGACGGTTCTTGGGTATGTTTCCACTTTGAGTCGGTTTTTACAAATGATACGGTTTGAGCACTATTTTGTCTTGTGCTTTGTATTCTCATTCCCTTGGCTACCTTCCCGTTCGTAAGGCTGGAATGTCGGAACGGAGAGGTATCCTACTGCTTAAATGCATTGTGTTAGTGGGCATACGACGACGTTGTTGGGATTGAACGTTATGCGTTGATCGACCCGGCCTTCAAATGTTGTGTACTTGCGAGGTGGTGGTATTTATTTGCATGTAGCGTACCGCTGTTATGTGGCTTGAGCTCTTTTCCGCCTCTTTCGTGAATGATCTACCGAATTTGGGTACTCGGCGTTTCTTTGTAATGACCGAGTCTTGGATGCGAAACGCTTATCGCATGTCGAATCGGAAAATGTGATTCCGAGAATCTGGCCAGGTTTAGATTAGGAGCCGTTTAATAATTATCGTCGTCCTACCAGGAGGAAATTAGTCTACATACGCGAAATGCTTTATCGTGTATGCGTTCCGGGAAATGCTTTATCCCGTGGATGCCTTTGAATCATACTTGCCATGTACACGATGCTAGTGCGTTTCATTTACCGTGAGAGATGTCGTCTTGTGTCGTCTTTGAATGCGTGATTTCATGATATTGTTCATGGTCATTGCATGATTGGACACCGTCAATGTCTTGGTTCGTGAATGGATGATAATATGTTGGATTTATGTGATCATCGCATGACTTGACTTGGTTTGTCTGTCGAGTCTCAATCTTATCAATCTTATACCGCTAACGGTGAGATGCAAGCCCTAGTGAGCGTATTCGGTTGCCTAAGAGTGTCTTCCCCGAGTCTTTGTATAGCATGATGGATTCGAACTTGTACTTCATATGCTTTTATCATTATATATTGGATTGCCTATCTATTCTTATCGTATCTCACATGTATATCTATATATGCATGATTTTACTTTTGTATTTCCTTATATGTACGTTTAATGTGATATGGCTGGGAGAACCCGGAGTTACTCCCCACTGATTGTGGCGTTCATGTTTTTCATGAATGAACAGGTTGCTTGCATGGATGGCTTTTTGCTTGACATTTTGGGTTCGGGTGTGAGCTAGCGGGCGTTGTCCCTGGATTAAAACACCTCTAGACGATTTTAGCTAGTTTGTTAAACACTTGTTCTTTGCTAACATTTTAAGAGACCCCGTCTCTTTGTTATTTTCCGCACTTAGTTTGTAATATTTTGACACTCCTCGTTTTATTTAACTTGCATGTATAAAAGTTTTTAAAATACCGTATTTCCGCAAATTATTTTACATGCTTGTTTGTTTTATATTTTCGCATTCGCGAGGGTTGTCACACTTATTCATGTGAACTTGTTTTAATTTGGGCTCATCCTATGACCAAGTTTGGACTCGAATATTACGTATTTCATGCACGTAGGAGGTTTTTTCATGTACATAGACTAATTTTTAATGCATGTAAAAGGCAATTATTTAAGGAACTTGAGAAATAGGATTAATTTATGTAGGGAACAATTAACTAAAAGTGATTAATTGATGAAGCTTGGGCTATATTAATACACAAATTGTTTGACTATTTGATTTGTGCCACGAAGATGTTTGGATTGATGGCATGAATAGAGAAGGTGGTGGGGCGGCATGGGATTATGAAGTGATGGGGCGGAGATTGTTGACTTCGCAGCAATGCACGCGTTTGACGATGAGAGTATTAGTATTGGGCCAGTCATAATTTAGGGTCGGTTTTGAGTCCAGGTTTCCGCTTGTCGAGACATGATGGTCATATTTAGAATGAAAATTCATAATTGTTTTGACACAGGCCAGGTCCCAAAGATAACATATTTCATGCATGTACAAGGTTGTTTCATGCACATAAACTATTTTTTAATGCACTCATACGACAATTATTAAGGAACTTGAAAAATTTGATGAAATGATGTAGGGAAAACTTAAAGTACTTAATTTGTGCTTATTTCAATTTGGGCTTTGTCCCATATTAATATTAGTCTTTTAGACAATCAGAGTTTTTTTTAGAAAAGACGACCGATGACAAATAGCTTAATTTGCTTTACAATTATTATTCATCAAGTTACCTAATTTTGGAACAATTTTGAGAACTGTTTTCCGCTTGTCTAGACGAGATGGTCATATTTTATATTTTGAGTACTGGTTTACGCTAATCATAACTGTTTTGACATAGGCCAGTTCCCAAAGATAACATATTTTATGCATGTGGAAGGTTGTTTCATGCACATAAACTGTTTTTTAATGCATGTATAAGGCAATAATTTCATAATTGATGCCCTAGTACAACTGTTTTAAATAGATCCTATAAGTTATATGTCTTTACCACCTAAACTTACCGATATCTTTTAACAGATCCTATGGTCAATAATTACACTAAATGTACCACCCAAACATACAGAAATCTACAACTTTTCTCCAGCCAAATCTTGCAAGGTTTAATGGTTGGAATGTAGGGTTAGGTTCTGTGCTACTCCCTTCGATAATCAAGTGTTAAGAAAATAATGCCTAGTCGAAAACCTACAAAAGTAAAAGCGGGGGAAATATTGTTACGTTTAGGCCACTCCTTAGATTGAAAATAAACGAAAGAAAATTGAAAATTATGAATTCAAAAGTTATTGATATTACCTTTCTTTTGTTTTGCTCCCATTTCATAAGTTCAAGAAGCATACTCTCACCATATTCATCCAAATCTTGCATATATATTTTTGACAACAATATTAAAAGTGTTGCAATAAAAAATGCTCAATAATGTTCAACTAATATAACTTAGTTTAGACAACCTTACCTTGTAACAAGTCTCATCTATCCATGATGCTTGAAAACGCAAGTTTTCAAGCCACTTCAGCAGATAGACTCCGCAAGCATACCTATGAAAGTTGTTAAACATTTAAATATGGTTTGTATCCATCAAATATATTAAGATGAGTAATATAATTTAAGCATAATTTAAGTACGTAAGGTACCCATTCTTTTGTTGAGGCACATTCACAATCTCCCACTCAAAAGTTTTTCTCTGCAACAGTCTTTTGTAACCCGGGCGGTCTCTTACGATGATCTCCAAAGCAGGCAATAGCTATACAAAAACATTCAGATTATATAATCGACTCGAACAAAGTTTTGGTAACAGGGAATATGACACAAGAAGAAGTTGTTGTGACACTGATCCATAAAATAAACGTAATAATGACATATTTCTCGCTGCTGAGATAAGCGATTTAAAAAAATATCAGGTCAATCCAACACACTAGCACATGATCATTCAGCGAGTTAGGCATAAAATCATACCGTATCAACCAAAAATGTACGTCTTGCATCAGGGCGCCGTGGCAATCTGGAGTCAAGTATGAAAATTTTCCTTTTATGAAAGTCCAAAACACAAGCAAACCAATGTTCTTTGAGCACGCAGAAAGGAAAGAACGCCTGAAATATTTACAAACATGCGGAAATGAAATTGATACAATAAAAACCGTCATGATACACAATCAGTGATAATTATTTATTTACCAGTTGGGCTTTGGCTAAATTTTGGGGCAAATAGTCAAGCTTAATGTATTGGCTTCGAAAACCGTCTTTAGGAACAACATCCTGAAATGTGAGAGCCTTTGTCAAAAATCTTGGTAATTCCAAGAACAATCATTAGTAGTTACTAAGGAATATGAATACATACCTTCATTATTGTCGGAAAGTACACAGCACCTGGTTTTTCGAGTGTTGTACGAAGACCAACAAGATCAATAACCATATCCATCACCCAACTCCCTCGTAGCAAAGTCTGCAATGCTTCTTGGGTAACTTCCAACCATTGCGTTGCAACAACAACATCACTAATAACGCAAATATTGTAATTAGATCCACTCAAAACATCTAAATGCAAAAAAAATAATTATATTTTAAAAAATGCTTTATGGTCAATTATAACTTACTTCTTATTCGCCACATTTGTCTTAATAAAATTCATCAACTGTGCATCTGTATAGCATAACTCTTTTCGTGCATCCGTATAGCATAACTCTTGTCGCACCTGATTACTGCGGAAAATCAAAGGTTCTTAAAATTTGATTGCAAGATATAAGTTGTATAAGATAAAAATGTAGAATTTTTATTTACTGAATCTCACAGCCACTGTTGTAAGCCTTTGCATCAGACATCACTTGACCTTTCAAAGAGTTGTTAGCCCAAGTCAAAATTTGATTGCAAACCCTCACAATATAACGTTTCACAGCATATCTCTGAAAAATAACAAAAAAAGTGAAGTTAACATCAGAGCCTACATATTTCATGCATATACAAGGCTAATTCATGAAACTACAAAGCTAGTTCATGCATATACATCCATGAAACTGCACAAATAAGACAAGTAGCAGAAAATGAAACAAACTGATGAGCTTCCTAATAAACATTCATTTGAATTGATCTAAATATTACGCATAAGCTAGATAAATAGAAACACTAACTTAAAATTAGACTTCAGTAATAGAGAGTTACGTCCTTTAGCAGCTTTGAACTATAGCCTGACTTAGTCCCGTTGTACGTCTCCATATGACGCATAAGGTAGATTCCAGTATCACACTCAACATCAAAGGTTGAATTCGGAACATACAGTTTGGCTATTAAAAACCATGCAGCGTTCAGCTTTGGAATCTTGTTACTAAGCTTTGAAATCAACAATTTCGTCTGATAAGCGAAAGACAATGCCAAGTAAATAATTTATTTTAAAAGTAGACCTAAATCAGCCATTTAACAAGCTTATTGGGAAAGCGTATGAAGACATACCACATCTTTAACATGGACTGAATAATCAGTTTGCTTCGCATCCATTGGGTGTATAACTTCGTACAAGCTATTCTCAACATGGAAACAAAAAAGAAGTGGCGTGGGTGCCACAACAGGTGTAAAAACCTGCAATATAATAAAAATAAAAAGGCTATTAGCTAAGAACTATTTATATTATTAATTAGCAACATTTTAAAAAAATTTAAATCTTCAGGGAATTACCAACTTCACTTTTTCAAAGTTGACGTCCAATGAGTTAATCTGTAGATTAAATTAGGTGATGTATTAGAGAATACAAAAGCTACAATTTGATAACTGACGCTAACAAAATTAAATAAAAAACCTACATCAGTTTCTTCGGTGAAAAATAGACGGCAACGGGATGTACCAGATCTTAATCTGTTTTGGTCATTCAGATAATCACACCACAAACTGATGAAATTGCTGTGAACTTTACTACCAAGTAACAAGGTCTTTAAATCACGTCGTGTAAGACTCTTGCCCGTATGGCTGAACAGAACCTCGCTAAACATGTATAAAAAAGGAAACATTAGTGTTATAAATAGAAAATATAATACATTTATCGAATACAATGAAAAATGAAGAGATGTAGTAGACTAATACATACCCTTCGTCTAAGTCACAGGCAAATGCAAAGTCTCCAATCTCTTTCTCAGACTTACTCAAGTCATGCAACACATCCACGTTTTGTATGAAGAAAGGTGAACGGTAAACATCAGCTACCTCAACATTCCTCTTTGACAGCACCTTCTTAGGTTGTCGGGTCTCCATGGCATGTTTTGAGGGGGCAATTGGGGACACTTGTACAAGGGGAGAAGAAGGCATAATTGGCGATTGATCCAATGACAGTTGAGACGAGATAACTATTGGTGATGGTTGGGACGGGATAACTATTGGCGATACAGGGCACTGAACTACTACAGGGGATGAAATAAAAGGTGTAGCTGACGTGCTTGCATGGGGAACGCCCGCATGAGGAGCCTTAAAATAATGAAACTTCAGTGAGTCACAGAACTCTTGAGATGTGTATGGCGCATCATCACCAGTAAAAAGACTAAAAGAGGGTCCTTCCATAAGAGCTTTGTCCATCTTTTATTTGCCAAGATGATCACCATGCTCTTTAAACACCTTACCAACATGGTTATAGGCATTATTAAGAACACTTTCTAGTTCAGCTAAGACAGAGGGGTTATCAAGAAAATCATCATCCCCATATACCTCATCCTTCTTCTTCTCCTCCTCCGTTTCAGGTTCAACTTTCTCTTCGTCTTGCTGAATTTTATCCTCCTCCATCCTCTGATCTAGCTCCACTTTATCACCACTTGCAGAACCACCCACGCCAGCAGCACTCTCCCTATCCCCCTCCCTCTCAGATTCTCTACTCTGCTGAGACATGGAGAACCCTTCAAATAACGAATCAGCCAAAGATTGCATTTGGGAAACGGCGACTAAACTGGGAACCTTGGATTTAGCTTGCTGAATTGCCTGGGATAATGCATCATAACTGTCTGCAAAATGAACAGCAGACCCCGCTAAAATATTAACGCATTTTTTTTTCTCTTCAAGGGGACAACCTTCTTCATTACCGTCAACCTTATCTTTTATTGCATTATCAGGCCGGTGTTTCTCCTCCGTTTCATGGACAGTTTCAGAATGATAAACAAATCTGTCTACTACGCGCCCCTTTCCGAAACCCTTCCCCTCGTGTTTCTCCAACTTCACCCTCTCTCTGATCTTTTTGTCAGACCAATTAGCCAACAAAGGAAAAGATCGAGAGACCGTTCGGGACTTAAAAACTACTCTATCCAAGTAGATAAAGGTAAAAATCAGAATAGGTCCCTTAAAGTACGTATTAGGATCACTAACCACTGCCTCTTTTCATGAAATAACATTGTCCATCCTTTTATCCCTTGCAAATTTGCACCAATTGAAATTAGGAACATCGGAGAGATCACCCAAGCAACTTAATATGTGAGTGCTAGGAGCATCACCAATCACACCCATCAACAGAGTTGAAACGATATACAAAAGAAAGTTTCTCTTGAAATCGTCTCCACCATCCCGCTGCTCCATCATCTTCTCTAGTACAAGGTTTTTGGTAATATTTTGAGGTGCTAAACTGCCCTTTAAATCTCTTGACAGCCTCTAAATAAGCCTCCTCTTTGGAGTACCTCCCAACTTGAACGATTTCTAATGGACCCATCGGAATTCCAGTTGCCAAGTAGACATCCTCATCTGTTATATCCAATTTCCCATTCAACAACGAACAATCAAAAGGATTGAATGTCTCTACAATCCATCGTGCTAAATGACCATTGATTTCTTCTATTTGAAGCTTGATCAAACCCCCAAAACCCATGCTTTGAATGGCTTCAATTTGCTTCTCAGATGGGTTCAACTTGAATAGATTAGTTATCATTGAAGGACTCATCCTCGTAAGTAGAGTCTTATAGTCATTATTACGTTTCCTTCTTTTCGTAGCTTTGTTCACACTTGAGGTTCCTTCACCTTCGTCATTAGGCTTCCTTTTTTTGTTAGGTTGCTTCTTACTTGCACTTGCCTCTTCGCCTTTATCATTAGGCTTCTTACGAGGACTCCTTCGACATTGCACAACTTTTTCTGCTGTAGGAGTTTCCTTTTCCATATTATCTGGTAAAATTTAAGAACAATTATTAGCTTCATAATTGATAACATAATTACAAAGTCATGCAAATGGATAACCTAGATGGTCTAATCATTCACAAATTGTATGCATGTATTAGTATGTTTAATGCACATATATTGCTTTTTCATGCATATATACGGTCGTTTAATGCACATATGTTGGTTTTTGATGCATGTAAGAGGCTATATGCCTATTGCCATCATTTACTATTATTTTTGAGCCAAACTATATCGAACGGGATTAACACTAGGGGAGTGTATCGTAAAATTAGAACGGGAAACGGTAGTTTAATGCACATATATTGCTTTTTTTGTTAGGTTGGTTCTTACTTGGACTTGCATCTTTGCCTTAATCATTAGGCTTCTTACGAGGACTCCTTCAACATTGCACAACTTTTTCGGCTGTAGGAGTTTCCTTTTCCATATTATCTGGTAAAATTTAAAAACAGTTATTAGCTTCATAATTGATAACATAATACTACAAATTGATGAAAATGGATAACCTAGATGGTCTAATCATTCACAAATTGTATCCAGGTATGAGAGTTTTTAATGCACATATATTGCTTATTCATGCATGTACACGGTAGTTTAATGCACATATGTTGGTTTTTGATGCATGTAAGAGGCTAGACCGCTTCGCGGAAAGGGTTTAGGGTTTAGGGTTTAGGACGGGAAAGGGTTAAGGGTTGGATTAGGCAGGACCGCTTCGCGGACCCGCCTAATCCAACCCTAAACCCTTTCCCTTATCCTTATTCGAACATCCGCGAGACCTAAAGACACCCTAGAGGGGGAAGAGTGAACCCTTTTCTGAGGGGACGGGATTAAAACTAGGGGAATGGAAACCTATAAGGAGGACGGGAAAGGGTTTAGGGTTGGATTAGCCAGGACCGCTTCGCGGACCCGCCTAATCCAACCCTAAACCCTTTCCCTTATCCTTATTCGAACGGCCGCGAGACCTAAAGACACCCTAGAGGGGGAAGAGTGAACCCTTTTCCGAGGGGACGAGATTAAAACTAGGGGAATGGTAACCTATAAGTAGGACGGGAAAGGGTATAGGGTTGGATTAGGCAGGACCGCTTCGCGGACCCACCTAATCCAACCCTAAACCCTTTCCCTTATCCTTATTCGAACGGCCGCGAGATCTAAAGATACCCTAGAGGGGGAAGAGTGAACCCTTTTTCGAGGGGACGGGATTAAAATTAGGGGAATGATAACCTTAAAGTAGGACGGGGAAGGGTTTAGGGTGGGATTAGGCAGGACCGCTTCGCGGACCCGCCTAATCCAACCCTAAACCCTTTCCCTTATCATTATTCGAACGGCCGTGAGACCTAAAGACACCCTAGAGGGGGAAGAGTGAACCCTTTTCCGAGGGGACGGGATTAAAACTAGGGGAATGGTAACCTACAAGTAGGACGGGAAAGGGTTTAGGGTTGGATTAGGCAGGACCGCTTCGCGGACCCGCCTAATCCAACCCTTAATCCTTTCCCTTATCCTTATTCGAACGGCCGCGAGATCTAAAGATACCCTAGAGGAGGAAGAGTGAAACCTTTTATGAGGGGACGGGATTAAAACTAGGGTAATAATAACCTTAAAGTAGGACGGGAAAGGGTTTAGGGTTGGATTAGGCAGGACCGCTTCGCGGACCCGCCTAATCCAACCCTAAACCCTCTCCCTTATCCTTATTCGAACGGCCGCGAGACCTAAAGACACCCTAGAGGGGGAAGAGTGGACCCTTTTCCGAGGGGACGGGATTAAAACTAGGGGATTGGTAACCATAAAATAGGGTTGGATTACACTAGCAGCCGCAATGTGCTCAAAATTGGCGGAGTAATATGCTCAAAATTACAGCAATGGCGGTTGATCGTTGCAGGAAAAAGACATGATCAACTTGAGAAGAAGAAGATGATCGAAGAGAGAGAGTGAGTGAGAAAGGAAAAAGCGAGAAAGTCTTGAAATTGGCGGAGTAATATGCTTAAAATCACAGCAATGGCGGTTGATCGTTGTAGGAAAAATTCATGATTAAACGAAGAAGGAGATGATCGATTGAAGAGAGAGAGTGAGTAAGCGATGAGTGAGAAAGGGAAGCAGTGACAATGAATGAGATTTGAAAGGTTTGGGGGGCTGTGTGAGCGGGTCATTCACAGTTAACTCGTTAATCTCAGCCGTCCATATTATTAGATCTAAGGGTTGTGAGTTGTTCTCACAGTTCTCATTATACTAGTAGTTGTCACCGGATCCCAAATCTATATATATATATATATATATATATATATATATATATATATATATATATATATATAGAGAGAGAGATAGGTTCAAATAAGTCCACCCCTTCCCTTTGAGTCCTTGAGTCCTCATCTCAACCCTTAGAT
>JAIUZE010028209.1:0-21046 GCA_022085475.1 Heliosperma pusillum
TAGAGGATTAACGGGAGTCGGGTTTTGAACTTGTTGTTACGGGATTGACTCGGGTTTTATAAATATATTATGGTAAATATCTAGATATTATTAGATATTATGTTAGTTTAATCAAATATCTAGATATTATTAGATATTATGTTAGTTTAATCAAAAGAAAGGAAAATATCTAATCCTAAGAGAAGAGGGAAGAGGCGTGTGGAGGTGGAAGGAATCGGGTCTATTTTTAAGCGATTTGCGGAGTTTAAGCTGACAGATCGATAAAGTAACAAATATCTTAGATATTTGTATTAGTTTAATCAAGTTTAATCAAAAGATCTAAAATGAGGGAAAAAGGTGTTTTGGGCGTGTGGCACATGTAGGAGTCGGGTTTCGGGTTTGTTTCGGGACTTAAGTTGACTCGGGAATAGTTAAATGAGGTTCGGGTTTAAACGGGTTTAAACCGTATAACCTACTCTTTAATTCCAACTAAATTCAAAATAATTATATTAAATTATCATAAATTCAAATAAATCGTAATAAATTAAAATAAATTAAATTTATTACTTTTCAAATATAATTTCGGTCTTTCAAAATTACGGGGTGTTACAGAAAAGAGAAATAAAATTATACCCAACTTGAAGGAAATTGTGTAGTGAACTAGATGAAAGTCCATAGACCTTAATTAGACTCCTCTAATTAGTTACTAAATTACTTGTTAATTTAGTATTTAATGATTTATGTAACATGCATGCAAATATAAAGACATTTATATAAAAGAAGAATTTTCCTCACATTGATGTGGAAATAAAACGGGCACAACAAGAACTCCTTCTTGTTGTTCTTGGGCTATTAATATGGATGAACAAGAATAATCTCCAAACTAGAAGACCTCCTTCAAGTTGTACGAAGATGACACCAAATAATCTACCCTTATTATTAACTAGATAATAAGATAGATATTATACTACTAATATTAGAATATATTACTACACTAGTAATACTTAGTAAATATTATTATTTGAGAGTTTTAGAGAGAAGATGAGTTTTGAGAGATGAATGAAAAATAAGCAAGAATGAACTAGTAATAAATTGAACAACAATTGTTCTATTTATAGCCAAGAGGGCTAGCCCCTGATAAGTGTTAATTTGTATGATTTTATCCCATCATTTTAGCTCGATTTGATATGGTTTATCCACTTTAAGAAGTGGTTTTATGAGCTAATCTCTCCTTTGCAGTATTTCTCGTGCTTTAATGTCATTTGTAGGAATTGAGTCGTTTCTACTTCAAATCCCGTCATTTGAAGGAAATATGAGCAAGGAGAAGCTAAGAAGGACGATTACTTGAGGTTAAGATGGCATAATATAAAGATCTAGAGGTTCCGAGTCAAAGGGAACAAGTTTCAAGTCATTCCGAGCTCATATGCACAAGTTGCGACGGTTTTGCTATTCGTCGACGAAAGTCGTCTCAAACCTCATGCTCCGACCCTTAACCCTTGGAGACATGATCAAGCTCAAATAGGAGAGGAAATTAGGCCCAAGAGGTGTTAGTTACGTTCCTATTCGAATCTAAAGTCAATGGAGTCAAGGTAGATAAAGTCACATACCAAAAGAAGATCAAACGAAAGTCAAAGTTCTGAACAGACAACATCCCCGATCGGATTACCACATCCCCGATCGGGTATGTTTGCTGATGAACGCTTCTTGGCTCTTCTTCTACCAAGTCTTAATGGAGTGCTTTATTAGGTTGTCTAGGGTATGAATCCGGACGCATTTGGCCAGCCTCTCAATCTTATAAATAGCCTATGCATCACACACAATTTGAACAACAACAACAACATACACAACACTTCTCTCTTTAGTTTAGTTTTTCTTCTTTCTCTAATCTTTCTTAGTTTAGTTTAGTTTTAGTTTTCTCTAGTTTAGTTTAGTTCTAAGTTTTCTTCAATTGTATGGTTCTACTTGTAATTGGAACTCAAGTTTCCGGGTTTGCGTTTCCTATTCAAGTTCTTATTCCATTTCGATCTTTGCTCATCCTTTCCGGTAATCTTTATTCTCGTGTTTACATTATAGTTTCATTTTCTTTTAGTATTTCCTTTATCATGTTTACCATTCTTAGTTTTATAATCTTAGTTGCCCTTTCATTGTTAATCATGCATAAGTAGTCGTTTTTCTAGGGTGTAGGGTAGCCATATTAGGTTAATTAAAAGATGGAAATTGGATAAAGAAATTGTTCCTTTAAAACGTTGTGTCTATGCATGTTTGGATTGTAACCATGGTTAACGATTTCTGGCCAAAATCATTAACTAAAATGGAATTCTTTTCCAAGGTAGAAATACGTGAATTGAATAGTCAAAGCATGACATGGTAGATTAAGACCTAGTAAATTGCCTAAAAGCCTGCTAGACCATCTTATCTATGATTGTAATGAACACATCATTCTTACGAGCTCACAATGAATTATTTGCATGTTCTAAATCCAATTTCATCAATACGTTAATCTACATGTGTGAACCTACTTCCCTAGATTCTTTTCTTTATTGCATTGATTCATTTTTATTATAGCATTTAGTAATTAGTGACAAACATTTGCCAATCGTACAAGATAGAGCTCTAACCATAACTATTCACAAGTATCTCCCGTCTCCCCGAGATCGACCCCTTACTTCCCTAATTACATTAATTTGTTGTTAGCCTAGTCTGGGTTATTTATCTTTGATTAGGGTATGCGACAACCCTGTCAAATTTTGGCGCCGTTGCCGGGGAGCACGGTTTTGTTTATTTGTGATTAGTAGAGTTTTACCTTGTCTTTTTCTTTTTTTTTTCTTTTCTTTTGTCTCGAGGAACACTTGTTCCTTGAGATTTTTCTCACCTTTTCCTTGTAGTATAGTGACTCTTTTCAGGTAATAGGAATATTTTCTTTTAAAGGGATTGCTTTATTTTCTCTCAATGACTATCTATTTCCAACCTCCACAATGCGAGAATGAGCCTTTCCATGAATACCTCGACCGATTTTATAGCTATTATAACCATATTATCTCTCTTGGGTATACCCTTGATGAGACCTATATGAGACATGTCGTGCTTCATGGAATGCTCATTGAGTGTCGTAGCCTGGATATGCAATTGAGTGGTGGAAGTCTTTATCAGAAGAGAGGAGAGGAACTTTGGATTTTCTTGAACTTTATGGCATCCCAAACAAGGGAAGAAACGCACCGGCGGTTGAGAATCCAAGAGCAACTCAATGAAATCATGGCTCAAGTTCAAATGTTCAAAGGGCAAAAGGAAGAACCCACGTTTAAAAGATGTAAGCCAATCAATTTTCCGTATGCTTTTTTATGCCCCTCATGTGAGTCTAATTCTCCCCAATCATATGAATTAATAGATGACGATGATGATGGTCCAACCTTTTCTATTGAAAGTCACTCTAGTGTCGTTCCATTTGACAATTTTGAGACCCCCATTATTGATATCGACCATATGGTAGTCGAGACTTTAGACAAGGATGTTGTTAAGCCCATTTGTGACTCCAATGGAGAGTCGTCGATCGAGTCATCAGATTTCTTTGAAAATACCTTCGCTAAGGATATTCCAGATTTATTTGAAAATGATACTGGGTTTTGTGAACCTAGCCTTGAAATTAAGTAGGATCAACCACCCATTTTTGATTCCCACTCCTTTGATTCACCCTACCCCCAGTTAGAGTCCACTAATGATATTTTGGGAACTAATTGTTTGTTCCATGATCTTAAACATTTCACTCCATCTCTCACTGACGAGTGGAGCAGTTCAGTGGTCATCTATGAAGTTTGTCATGCGCACAATGATAAGATATATCAATTCTTACCTTCAATATTTCATGCCTATATCTTGTCAATTACCTACATATGTTTTTGTATAGCTCATGCGCAGGTATATAATCGACTTCTAAGGGCATTGACATGCTTTTTAAGGCACAAAGAATGATTTTCATTAATATAGAGTCTAGCAAGACATTTAAATAAAGCTTCGCGGGAGGCAACCCGTGTTTTATTATATTTTTGTTATGAAATAAATTATTTTTGTTGGACAATTTAATAATGTTTATTTTTAAATAATTCATTTGGTTTTGGTTCTAATAGCTTTGACAATAAGACAATAATTTTATCTAGTATTGTAGTAGCTTGTTCATCACAGGTACTTTGGTGCTTGGGTTGTAATTTGCCCCCGTTTTCAAGCTAGCTTGGGGGAGCTGCTGCACGGTTGTATGTTTTCTTTTCTTTCTTTACCATTTTGTTGAGTCGTCCCCCATTCCTTTGTTGGTTATGTTGTCCTTCTTTGTGTTTTCTGCGCTTAAACCCGTTTCTCACATTGAGGACAATGTGTTATTCTAGCTTGGGGGAGGGATTTAGTTTGTGTCGTTGTTTATTTAATCTAGTTGTTTATTGAATTTGAAAATTTTGAAAAATCCAAAAAAATCAAAAAATTTAAAATTTTTTAATAAAAGTTGTGTGTTTTGTCCACCCAATTGTGTTGTGCATAATGCCATTCCTCAATGCATTTCCCTTATTGTAGCTTTTTAGCCAATGTTTCACGCTTTTGACGGGATTTTGCATACATGGGGATGTCTTGTACACAGTGGGTGAGGGTTTGATTTTAGACTTATTAGGCTTGATCTTGACTTTGGCAAACTACATATACGGTAAGGTAGAGCCTCCAGTGATCGGTACATCTATATCCGATCCCAATTAGGTGTGTGTAGTTTCTCCTTATGATTTGCGTCACATAAAAAACGCACAAGTATGGTTTTTATTCCATTTCTAGTGAGCATTACATTCATGATTTAAAAAGCATTTGAAGCCATTCACTTTGAATCCATTGCCTAAATTTAGCCCCTTTTCACATTGTTTCACATTTCATTAGCTACATGTAAAAATATTGCCTACCTTGCTAAGTTAGTAGCTATACCGTTTGTGTTTGGGTGCTCATTTGGGATATTGTTCAAAGTTATGTCAAAGTGATCTTGATTGGACGGAATTACTGATTGTCGTGCCGAAGAAAAAGAATTAAAAAAAATGAGAGTTCAAAGAAAAAGAATTAAAAAAAATGAAAAGAAAAAGAAATGAAAAAAATGATGTTGAATATGAAAGAATGAAAAGAAAGAAAGAAGCATGTATTGAAAAGAAAAAAAATGGTTTATGAAAAGAAGCAGAAGTTGTGAGTGTTATTTCCACGATCCGAAATTCAAAAAGTTGGGAAAATCACTCTTGTGTTGCCATGAATATAAGCCTATTTGCTATTTTTGGCTTAGTTTTATTTTCTTGGGAATGGTTCCGAGTTTTGATTGAGCATCCTTGCATAATTGGTATGTTGCTAGCTTGACCTTAGCTCCACATTACCATAATTCATTTGTCCACTGTGTTACCCATCTCCCATAGCCTTCTTCTTGCTTTTGGCTTCTTTCTATGCTTTTCATGATTGTTTTGACTTGTAGTTTTGGAATGTTTACCATATTAGATTGCGGGCGCATTCTTATGAGTCGTAGATAGGAGAGTGCCACTCAAATATAAAATAATATTTCCTTGATTTATATAAAAATTTGAGTGTTGAGTGCACCGTGAGAGTCCATTGTCAAAAGATCATGCAAGAGCCGAAAAGTCTATTTGATGTTCCTTATGATGCGCCGTTATGTAAATCTCAACCATGTTTTGCATTTTCCCTATGCCCACGTTGTTTCGGGATGTGTTTCATTGTGCTCTATAAGCTACTTGATGGGATTTGCATTTGGTTGGATTGATTGTTGCTCGTCGCCCTTGTCCTTGTCATGTTTGTTATTGTATGCTTGCTTGAGGACAAGCAAGGGTTTAGCTTGGGGGAATTTGATAAGTGTTAATTTGTATGATTTTATCCCCTAATTTTAGCTCGATTTGATATGGTTTATCCACTTTAAGAAGTGGTTTTATGAGCTAATCTCTCCTTTGCAGTATTTCTCGTGCTTTAATGTCATTTGTAGGAATTGAGTCGTTTCTACTTCAAATCCCATCATTTGAAGGAAATATGAGAAAGGAGAAGCTAAGAAGGACGATTACGTGAGGTTACGATGGCATGCTATAAAGATCTAGAGGTTTCGAGTCAAAGGGAACAAGTTTCAAGTCATTCCGAGCTCATATGCACAAGTTGCGACGGTTTTGCTATTCGTCGACGAAAAACGTCTCAAACCTCATGCTCCAACCCTTAACCCTTGGGGAAATGATCAAGCTCAAATAGGAGAGGAAATTAAGGCCAAGAGGTGTTAGTTACGTCCCCATTCGAATCTAAAGTCATTGGAGTCAAGGTAGATAAAGTCACATACCAAAAGAAGATCAAACGAAAGTCAAAGTTCTGAACAGACAACATCCCCGATCGGGTATGTTTGCTGATGAACGCTTCTTGGCTCTTCTTCTACCAAGCCTTAATGGAGTGCTTTATTAGGTTGTCTAGGGTATGAATCCGGACGCATTTGGGCAGCCTCTCAATCCTATAAATAGCCTATGCATCACACACAATTTGAACAACAACAACAACATACACAACACTTCTCTCTTTAGTTTAGTTTTTCTTCTTTCTCTCATCTTTCTTAGTTTAGTTTAGTTTTAGTTTTCTCTAGTTTAGTTTAGTTTAGTTTAGTTCTAAGTTTTCTTCAATTGTATGGTTCTACTTGTAATTGGAACTCAAGTTTCCGGGTTTGCATTTCCTATTCAAGTTCTTATTCCATTTCGATCTTTGCTCATCCTTTCCGGTAATCTTTATTCTCGTGTTTACATTATAGTTTCATTTTCTTTTAGTATTTCCTTTATCATGTTTACCATTCGTAGTTTTATAATCTTAGTTGCCCTTTCATTGTTAATCATGCATAAGTAGTCGTTTTTCTAGGGTGTAGGGTAGCCATGTTAGGTTAATTAAAAGATGAAAATTGGATAAAGAAATTGTGCCTTTAAAACGTTGTGTCTATGCATGTTTGGATTGTAACGATGGTTAACGATTTCTGGCCAAAATCATTGACTAAAATTGAATTCTTTTCCAAGGTAGAAATACGTGAATTGAATAGACAAAGCATGACATGGTAGATTAAGACCTAGTAAATTACCTAAAAGCCTGCTAGACCATCTGATCTATGATTGTAATGAACACATCATTCTTACGAACTCACAATGAATTATTTGCATGTTCTAAATCCAATTTCATCAATACGTTAATCTACATGTGTGAACCTACTTCCCTAGATTCTTTTCTTTATTGCATTGATTCATTTTTATTATAGCATTTAGTAATTAGTGATAAACATTTGCCAATCGTACAAGATATAGCTTTAACCATAACTATTCACAAGTATCTCCCGTCTCCCCGAGATCGACCCCTTACTTCCCTAATTACATTAATTTGTTGTTAGCCTAGTCTGGGTTATTTATCTTTGATTAGGGTATGCGACAACCCTGTCATCCCCTATGATCACCAAGAGAGTGATTTTTCTTCTTATTTTATTGCCATGCAAAGAGGTGGTGTGTTGTAGTGTAAGTGATGATTATAAGTTTACTATTCATGTCATAATCACATGTTACTTGTGAGTATGAATAAGAGCAACCATCATCACTATCCACTATACTACAACCGGCCATGTGAGGCCTAATTTGATCCATTTTGATTTTTGATATTTGTCCCACAAATACTTATTAATCATATGCTTAATTATCTTGTATAATTAAGTGCTAATTTGGTCATATAACAATTATATGTCACAAATAAATGAATAATATGTACTTAACATTTTAAGTAATATTTTACCATTATATCAATATATAATGGGTCCCACAATGCTTAGTTAATTTATTTTAGAACTCCTTGTAAATATAATTAACTAATTACCTTTATCTCAAAACCTCAACTAATTTAGTAATTTAACGATTAATTACTAAGTTAAATCTTATTTAATCATATTAAAATAAGATATAAATTTATTAGTCAATTATCGCATAATTGAAAAATAAAATTAATCGAATTTGAGTTCTTAACTCAATTTCTAACAATTAACTCTCGTACATATCGAATATATGTAATGGACTAATTAACTGTATCATATACAAATAATTAGTTACTATTTGGATTTCATCCTTTAGGTGTGACCGAAAGGGATCAGTTGATCACCGCTGCCATATGACAATAACGTCAAACTCTAGTCAGCCAACCACTATATATTTACGTTAATCAACTGACTAATCATATATATAGTCAATAAATATCCCAATTATATTCCTTAATAAGATTTATTATGTGGCGCACTATTGTGGAGGACATCTACTCCAACAATCTCCCACTTGTCTGACACAAGTGTGCATCACCAATTCTCTTGTCTCTTTGCAATGAAACTATTCAGGAAACAAACTAAAACAAGTACAAATTGAACTAAGGTTAGACACTTGGAAATTGCTCTGTTTGTGTTTGGACTGGATGCTGAAAGAAGAGGATAAAACCTTAACCAAAGCACAAAGCCAATGGTTGAGGGTTGAACCCTGATCCCAGCACTCAGCTAAGGGTCAAAGCTCACTTCCAAGCACACAACAATGGTAGCTTTCTCAAGCACACAGCCAAGAGATATCAACAGAAACAATGGTTTCAGTTTTTGTGTTTACTTCAAATCTGTCTTTCATTCATTAGGAATAAGCCTTATATAGGCAATGAGATTACATCCTACTCGTTCATTACATCTAGGGCCATAGTTGGCTTACAAAAGAAACAGAAATAACAGCTACATTGTTCAGACTAAAGCAATAAAGTAGAAAAGCAGTTCACATAAGACAATCTGACTTAATTGGTTTGCTTGGGTTGATCTGGTGAAGGAGTGGACTTATAGGCTTGTTTCTTGAGCCAGACTTGAGTAGGATTGATGCCAAAGGGCCTGCTAAAAGATCCTCGAGCTGGTTTGTTCAAAATAGGAATTTTGATAGTGACATTTGAACTACTGCACAAAGGGCTGAATTCTGGACAGTTTGAGTTTGTCCCTAAGCTAACTTTTGTTGTGTGCATTTCCTGGAGAAGAAATCCTGGGCAAAGTTGTAGAGCACCCTCCCTAGAACTAAGATTGATCACTGGTTAGGCTTGTTTGAGTGTGTAAGGCCCCCATGGACCCTGTTTAGAAAGACTGTGACTGACTGATTGTGACTGATGATTGTTATTGTTGTGTTGGGTTTGTTTTGCTGTTGGTTGTGTGTTGTTGTGGCTAAGTCTTGGGAAGTGGATGGCTAGGCTTTGTTCTGGCTGGTGTGGTGTTGTCTTTGCTGGCCTGAGATGGTGGTTACTTGGACTGAATAAAACATTGTCATAACTAGTCATAGTGTTGGCTGTATTGTTGTTGTTGCTTTGAATGATGTTGTTGTCTTGATTTTGTGTCTTGTATTGATTTTGTGTCTTGCCTTGATCATGTACTCCTGTTGCAACCTCCCTTTCTTGAAAAGGATTTGCCCTCAAATCTTCATCACCTTCATCATCTGATTCACCATGATAGGGACTCAGGTCTCCAACATTGAAAGTACCATGGACACCATAGCTTCCTGGTAGACCCACCTTGTAAGCATTTGGACCCAGCTTTTCCAATATTTCAAATGGTCCATCAGCTCTTGGCATGAGCTTGTTTCTCCTTTTATCTGGAAACCTCTCCTTTCTTAAATGCAACCATACAAGGTCCCCAGCTTTGAACTCCCTTGCTTTCTTAGGCCCCTTGGATCTAGCCTTGTACAACTCATTGGACCTTTCAATCTGCTTCTTGACTTGCTCATGAATCTGTATCATTTGTTCAACTCTTTTCTTTGCATCATAGTTTGCTTTGCTTCCTTTGACTTGGGCCAGGTCTGTAGGCATGAGAGGGTTAGTACCATAAACTGTTTCAAAAGGACTTTTACCTGTGCTGCTGGAGGGAGCTCTGTTGAAGGCAAACTCAGCTTGTGCTAGCCTGAGGTCCCAATCTTTTAATGACTTAGAAACAATGCTCCTCAAGATCTTTCCTAGTGTCCTGTTAGTGACTTCTGTCTGCCCATCAGTTTGGGGATGGTGAGAAGTACTAAACAATAGCCTGGTCTTCAATAGCTTCCACAAGTTTCTCCAGAAGTGACTCATGAAGTTTGTGTCTCTATCTGAGACAATGCTTCTAGGTACCCCATGTAACTTGACAACCTCCCTAAAGTATAGTTCAGCTACCCCCAAAGCATCCTCCGTCTTCTTACAAGCAATGAAATGTGCCATTTTGCTGAACCTATCTACAACCACCATGATTGAATCCTTTCCCCTTTGAGTTCTTGGTAGGGCTACAATGAAATCCATGCTAAGATCTTCCCATGGCTTGTTTGGTACTGGGAGTGGTGTGTAAGGGCCAGCCTGAAAATGTGCTTTGGCTAATTGACAATACCTGCACCTCTTGAGGGCATCTTGCACATCACTAAGCATCTTAGGCCAATAGAACTGATCCTGCAAGATGGCATAGGTCTTATGCACCCCAAAGTGACCAGCAAGGCCATTGGAGTGAACTTCTTTAACCAGCAATCCCCTATAAGGTCCCTTAGGCACACATAGTTTGTTTCCATATAATAAGTAGCCTTCCTGGGCTGTGTACTTGCTTCCTTTCTTGACTTGCCCTTCCTGATACACCTCTCATTCATGCTTGAAGTCTGGGTCTTCCTGATAGAGCTCTTTCATGAATTCAAACCCCAACACCCTTTGTTCCATGAAGGTCAACATCACAGATCTTCTAGACAATGCATCAGCTATAACATTGTTCTTACCCTCTATGTACTTGCTGGAGAATGAGAAGGATTGCAAGAACTCTACCCATTTGGCATGCCTGGGGTTGAGTTTATGTTGTCCATTGATGTATTTGAGAGCCTCATGATCAGAATGTAGCACAAATGGCTTAGGCTTTAAGTAGTGTCCCCAATGGTTCAATGCTCTCACAATGGCATAGAACTCCTTGTCATATGTGGAGTAGTTAAGCTTGGCCCCATTTAGCTTCTCACTGAAGTATGCAACAGGCTTCTTCTCTTGAGTAAGCACAGCTCCTATACCAAGGCCACTGGCATCACACTCTACCTCAAAGAGTTTGTTAAAATCTGGTAGAACCAATATTGGAGATTTACACAATAGCTCCTTGATCAGGTTGAAGGACTTCTCAGCCTTCTCATTCCACTTGAACTCTCCCTTCTTCATGCACTCAGTAATAGGGGCCATGATTGAGCTAAACCCTTGTATGAACCTCCTATAGAAAGAGGCTAACCAATGAAAACTTCTAACATCAGTAACAGTTTGAGGAAGGGGCCATTCCTTGATTGCTTGAACTTTCTCAGGATCAACTGCTACTCCTTTCTTAGAGATGATGAACCCAAGGAAATAAACCTCAGGTTGCATGAAGGTGCACTTCTCTAGTTTGCCATATAATTTGTTCTCTCTTAGGACCTCAAACAACAACTTCAGATGCTGCAAATGTTCTCCCTTAGTTGAACTATAAATAAGAATGTCATCAAAGTAAACCACCACACACTTGCCCAAGTAGGGTCTTAGGACCTCTGTCATTAACCTCATAAAGGTACTAGGGGCATTAGACAACCCAAAAGGCATTACCAACCATTCATAGAGCCCATGTTTAGTTTTGAAAGCTCTTTTCCATTCATCCCCTGCTCTTATCCTCACTTGGTGGTAGCCCTGCCTTAGATCAATCTTTGTGAATACTTGAGCCCCACTCAACTCATCCAGAATATCATTAAGTCTAGGTATGGGGAACCTATACTTAATGGTAATGTTGTTGATGGCCCTACTGTCAATGCACATACGCCAAGTCCCATCCTTCTTTGGTACAAGCAAGGCTAGTACAGCACAAGGGCTGAGGGACTCCCTTACATAGCCCTTGTTTAGAAGTTCACCTACTTGAAGTTGGAGCTTCTGTGTAGCCTTAGGATCACTCCTGTAAGCTGGCTTGTTGGGTAAGATAGCTCCAGGTATTAGATCAATGTGATGTTCTATTCCCCTAAGTGGTGGCAGTCCACTAGGGAGTTCAGTAGGAAATACATCACCATAAATTTCTTGGATGGACTTGACCTCCTCAGGGATATCAACAATGCTTATCCTAGTCTCTTTGGCAAGTAGTATGTACACAGGTTGTAACTCACTTAGCTCTTGTACTATTTCTGATTCACTTATCAACATGACTTCCTTGGAAGCCTCACTCATGGAGGTTGGGTTGATCTTTAAAGTAGGTGGTAAAGGTGCTAGGGTGATTTTCTTCTTCCCATACTTAAAAGTGTAGGTGTTGTCCCTCCCATAGTGAATGGCATCCCTATCAAACTCCCATGGCCTCCCAAGCAAGAGGTGACAGGCATCCATAGGCAGAACATCACAAAGACTTTCATCCACATACCCTTTACCAATTGAGAAAGGTACAACACATTGCTTATCCACCTTGATCTCAGCCCCTTTGTTTAACCATCTGAGTTTGTAAGGTAGGGGGTGGTCCTTGGTGGGTAGAGCTAGTTTGTCTATCAGTGTTTTAGAGGCCACATTAGTGCAGCTTCCACCATCAATAATGAGGTTACACACTCTACCCTTGATAGTACATCTGGTCCTAAAGATCTGGTGTCTCTGGTCCTCCTCCAAAGGCTGGGGTTGAGTATGCATTACCCTCCATGTTACCAAACTTAACCCAGCATCAGGCTCTATCAACTCCTCTCTAGCCTCTACCTCAGGCTCTTCTATTTCATCATCACAGACCAATACCTCATCCTCTCCCCAATGAATTACTTCCAGGGTACTCAGATCTCTCTTAGATGGACATTCTCTAGCAAAATGTCCATATCCTTGGCATTGAAAACACTTTTTGAGGGGGGTGGTTTTTATTTGGCCTGCATCAACAGCCTTGCCTTTGTCAGGGTTGAAAGGGGTCTTAATAGGAACCACAGGTTCTCCTATATTGACACCTACAAAGGGTTTGAAGGTAGGGGTTCTGGTAGGTGTCTTAGAAGCACTGGCCTTTCCCTTTCCCAACTTTTCTACCCTTAAGGACAAGTTGACAGCTTCCTCAAAGGAGTAAATATTTTGTAGCCTGACTTTACTAGCTATCCTCTCATCCAAACCTTCTAAGAACCTTGCTATCTTTTGCTCAGATTTCTCAACAACCTCACATTGCAGTGTGAGTTGTTCAAAGTCTCTTTGATAAGACTCTACAGGTCTTTGGTCTTGTTTCAGGTGAGTAAGCTTAATGAACATGTCCTGAGTGTAGTCCCTAGAGACAAACTTAGCCCTCATTTTCTTTTTCAGTTTGAGCCATGACTTAATAGGTTCTTTTCCTTCTCTCACCCTCAAGGTTTTCATATTTTCATACCATAGTGAGGCATAACCTTTTAGTTTCATGATAGCAACCTTAAAAGCCTTTCTATCAGTGTATCCTTTAAACTCAAGGACTCTTTCTACAGACCTCAACCAATCTAGGAAATCATCAGGGTTCATGCTACCTAGAAAGTCAGGGATTTCTACCTTTATGTCTTTGTCTTGGTGTCTGAGAAGACTTTGATCTGAGCCATCTGAGTCTGACATTTCAAATTGATCTACAGGTTGCCTCCTCCTTCCTCCATGTGGGAAAGGTGCTCCTCTTCCTCGACCTCTGCCTCCTCTTGTGTCATTGTTTTGCTGGCCCTCAAGAAGTTCATTGACAGACCTGGAGACTTCCATCACAGTTCTGACAAGACCTTGAACTGTGTTTTCAAGACCTGTAATTCTCTCTTCACTCATGGTTGATTTTGTGTTTTTAATGTAGTTAGGTAAATGAACTCACAAACCTAAGCTCTAATAACCAATTGCAATGAAACTATTCAAGAAACAAACTAAAACAAGTACAAATTGAACTAAGGTTAGACACTTGGAAATTGCTCTGTTTTTGTTTGGACTAGATGCTGAAAGAAGAGGATAGAACCTTAACCAAAGCACAAAGCCAATGGTTGAGGGTTGAACCTTGATCCCAGCACTCAGCTAAGGGTCTAAGCTCAATTCCAAGCACACAGCAATGGAAGCTTTCTCAAGCACACAACCAAGAGATATCAACAGAAACAATGGTTTCAGTTTTTGTGTTTACTTCAAATCTGTCTTTCATTCATTAGGAATAAGCCTTATATAGGCAATGAGATTACATCCTACTCGTTCATTACATCTAGGGCCATAGTTGGCTTACAAAAGAAACAGAAATAACAGCTACATTGTTCAGACTAAAGCAATAAAGTAGAAAAGCAGTTCACATAAGACAATAAGACTTAATTGGTTTGCTTTGGTTGATCTAGTGAAGGAGTGGACTTATAGGCTTGTTTCTTGAGCCAGACTGAAGTAGGATGGATGCCAAAGGGTTTGCTAAAAGATCCTCGAGCTGGTTTGTTCAAAATAGGAAGTTTGATAGTGACATTTGAACTACTGCACAAAGGGCTGAATTCTGGACAGTTTGAGTTTGTCCCTAAGCTAACTTTTGTTGTGTGCATTTCCTGGAGAAGAAATCCTGGGCAAATTTGTAGAGGACCCTCCCTAGGACTAAGATTGATCACTGGTTAGGCTTGTTTGAGTGTGTAAGGCCCCCATGGACCCTGTTTAGAAAGACTGTGACTGACTGATTGTGGCTGAGGATTGTTATTGTTGTGTTGGGTTTGTTTTGCTATTGGCTGTGTGTTGTTGTGGCTAAGTCTTGGGAAGTGGATGGCTAGGCTTTGTTCTGGCTGGTGTGGTTTTGTCTTTGTTGGCCTGAGGTGGTGGTTACTTGGACTGAATAAAACATTGTCATAACTAGTCATAGTGTTGGCAGTATTGTTGTTGTTGCTTTGAATGATGTTGTTGTCTTGATTTTGTGTCTTGTCTTGAGTTTGTGTCTTGCCTTGATCATGTACTCCTGTTGCATCTCTTTATCACATCTCCCACTCAACGCAAGGTGTCTTTCCGGTCGCACTTGCGATTGATTATATCTAGAGTGGTTTTCTCGATAGGGAGAGTAACTGTCTGACCGGAAAATCCACCATAGATCTCTTTCCGAGCGTGGCCACGCATTTACAGTAACTTCTCCTCGAGTGGCCTAAAGATGTTTGTACCCAACGTGGGTGGACAATTCCTGTTGATTCATCTACTCTGTATGATGCAGATCACCATGATTCAGAAGATGTCCATCGGCCTCCTTTTACGGCACGACCTAGAACATCAACCAAACCCAATCGGAAAGTGCACCGACTCAGATAGACGGTTGCTAGTCAAAAGAATCGACTCATAGGAATAAGATAGAAGACCCTGCCACGACCAGGCATCAAATAATTTATTTAAGGGTCTCTACAAATGTCACTGTCCGACAGAGTGTCATACAGTCTGTCTATGTAAACGACCAGTCATCTCCATGACCCCATGGTGCTGAACCAACCATCGATCGACTTACAATCTAGTCACTTCGAGACGTCACCTCATTTAGTGACTAGGGACAAAATACTAAGTTCGTCCTATTCACTTGAATAGGGTCCAACATTGTCTTACAATCTATTCGGATAAACAAAGTATTAAATTTAGTCAAACTAAATAAAAAGAGTTTATAATAAAACTCGAACAATGAATGCAATTATCATATATGAAATAATTAATACAACATTCAATTATTACATATTACATAATCTAAAGGAATTTTGGTACACGTCTCAATCCCATTGTGACGACATGACGATCATGCTTAGCCTTTGACAAAGGCTTGGTTAAAGGATCAGCAGTGTTGTCATCTGTCCCAACCTTACAAATGTCAATTTCCTTTCTGTCCACGTAATCTCTAATTACATGATATTTCCTAAGTACATGTCTAGACTTGTTACTAGACTTGGGCTCTTTTGCTTGAAAAATAGCCCCACTGTTATCACAATAAATCGTGATAGGATCTTTGGCAGTAGGGACTACTGTTAGTCCTTCCAAAAATTGCCGAATCCACACAGCTTCCTTTGCAGCTTCAGACGCTGCAAGGTACTCTGCTTCTGTTGTAGAATCCGCTGTAACGCTTTGCTTGAAACTGTTCCAGCAAACAGCTCCTCCATTCATCATATAAACGTAGCCGGATTGGGATTTCATATCATCCCTATCTGTTTGGAAACTGGCATCTGTGTAACCCTTTACACGTAACTCAGTCTCGCCTCCAAACACTAAGAACGAATCCTTGGTCCTTCTCAAGTACTTAAGGATGTTCTTTACGGCTATCCAGTGACTCTCACCTGGATTTGCTTGGTAACGACTTGTCATGCTCAAAGCATATGCAACATCGGGACGAGTGCACATCATAGCATACATGATTGATCCAACAGCAGATGCATAAGGGATCAATTTCATGCGTTCAATCTCCTCGGGTTTCGTAGGGTATTCTGACTTGCTCAAAGTGATCCCACTTCCCATAGGAAGAAAGCCTCTCTTAGAGTCTTTCATGTTGAACCGATCAAGAATCTTATCAATATAAGTTTCTTGACTTAATGCTAATATCCTTTTAGATCTATCCCTATAGATTCGGATACCTAAGATGCGCTGGGCCTCTCCTAAGTCTTTCATTTGGAAATGTATCCCTAACCACTCCTTCACAGAAGTGAGCATGGGAATATCATTCCCAATGAGTAGTATGTCATCTACATACAAGACTAGAAAAGTTACTTTACTCCCACTAAACTTCATGTATAAACATGGTTCCTCGACACTTCGAGTGAAACCATTTTGTTTAATTACATGATCGAAGCGATGATTCGAACTCTTGGATGCTTGTTTAAGACCATAGATGGATCTCTTAAGTTTGCATACCTTCTTAGGGTTTGATGGATCCACAAAACCTTCAGGTTGTGTCATGTACACTTCCTCTTCTAGAATCCCATTCAAGAAGGCGGTTTTGACATCCATTTGCCAAATCTCATAATTATGAAATGCGGCAACCGCTAAGATAATCCTTATGGATCGAAGCATGGCGACTGGGGCGAAGGTTTCGTCATAGTGAAGACCATGAACTTTGGTGAAACCTTTTGCCACCAATCTAGCTTTGTAAACATCATTATGTTTATCTATGCCACTTTTGATCTTATAGATCCACTTACACTGAAGAGATCTTACCTCTTTAGGTAAATCAACCAAGTCCCATACTTGATTTTCGTACATAGAATCCATTTCGGATTGCATGGCTCCAAGCCATAGCTTTGAGTAGGGACTAGAAATGGTTGTTTTGTAGGTAGTAGGTTCGTTACTTTCAAAAAGTAATACATTATAGTCATCACCTTCCTCTATAATACCAAGGTATTTATCAGGATGATGACTAATTCTGCTTGACCTCCTAGGTTCCGAAGGAATGATGACCGTGCCAGACGAAGAGGGAACGTTTTCCTCGTTGTCCTTTTCGGTTTGTGGCTCTTGGACTTCATCAAGTTCAAATTTTCTCCCACTCTGTCTTGTAGAAATAAAATCATTTTCTAAAAAGACTGCATCACGAGACACAAACACTTTGTCCTCGTGTTTATTGTAGAAGTAATAAGCACGTGATTCCTTTGGATATCCTACAAACAGACATTTGTCAGATTTGGGTGCGAGTTTATCGTCAGACTTATTCTTAACAAAAGCCTCGCATCCCCAAATTCTCATAAACGACAAAAGCCTCGCATCTCATATGGAGTCTTGTTTGCCGCTTTAGTCGGGCTTCGATTTAGTGAAAATATTGCAGATAAGATAGCAAAACCCCAAAAATAATCAGGAAGCTCTGTCAGACTCATCATAGATCAAACCATATCTAATAAAGTTCGATTTCTCCTTTCGGACACACCATTTAATTGAGGTGTTCCAGGAGGAGTCCATTGTGATACTATACCACAATCTTTTAGGTGTGAATCAAATTCAATGTTCAAGTATTCATCACCACGATCGGATTGTAGGGCTTTAATCTTTCTATTCAATTGGTTTTCTACTTCATTTTGAAATTCTTTGAATTTTTCAAAAGCATCACTTTTATGCCTCATCAAGTACACATATCCATATCTACTCAAGTAGTCGGTAAAAGTAATGAAGGAGTGATAACCACCTCTAGCTTGGATAGTCATTGGACCGCATACATCCGTCTGTATAAGTCCTAATACTTCACTTGCTCGTGTCCCTTTTCCCGTAAAAGGAGCACGAGTCATTGATGCGTGTCGTTATACACAAAAAAAAAAAAGCCTAAGTCTACTAACTAAGAAGATAGCGGAAGTAGGTTCGATCTCCACATGGAGGACACTAACTAACTGTAATCTAAATCTGCCAGTCACAATCTAGGGGGTTTTGAATTGGTTTTGAACTAAACTAGATGAGATTAAAAGGAAGAGAAATAAAGATAGAAATTAATATGAAATAAATCAGATAAAAGAGAATATGCTAGGATTCGGTCCACTGCAATATCGGCATCTATGGGTCAACTAAGTCAGCCAGTCTATCAATGAGAAGGGCAATGGTTTTCTCCTCTCGTTCTCAAACCACCCTAGGGATTTTCCTAATTAACTCTCGTCCTCTTAGGAGTCACCTATCAATTCTAAGCAAGCCTTTTCCTTCCAATCTCTCGATCCAGGTCGGGGTTAACTACCTAGCTAGTCTCCTGCGTGCACTCATTCGACTAACCTCAATTAAATTGCTTAGATCGATTCTCATATTCAAGACTAACTAAAATAGTCTATCCTATCATGCCTCTACTACAGTTTTCCTCATCCTAACATACAAGGGAATTAGCTACTCATGTTATTAACGATGCTAACAAAGACGATTGAACATATGACGATAGACATAATAAAATCGTAATTAACAAGCATAGACAATAATAACGCAGCAGTTAAAAAGAGTAAACAGTAATCAAGACTAAAATAAAGATTAAGAATAAAGGAGAGAAAGAGTTTAAAATCTTAGCGATCCGGCGTAAAGAATAAATCCACGTCGATAACCCGAATGTAAAACTAAAGATTAAAAAGTTCAGAAACTAAAGTTGAAAGATTAATGTCTGCTAATAATCGATGATAATGGAATCCCTCTCTAATGACGTAAATAAGAGTCTTATATAATGCAAAACACGACTCTAAACCTTAATTAGACTACGGACTTAAGGCCCGTGATAGGATCCACTCGATCGAGGGAAAATACCCTTCGATCGAGGCTTTTATTCGAGGAAATCAGTCGATCGAGTACTTCCTTCACTCGATCAACCAACTTGTCTACAGCTTCCACTCGATCGAGCAAAGATATAGCTCGATCGAGTCTTCCTTCCTTCAACTCTCCTCGATCGACCAAATATATAGTCGATCGAGGTCTTCTGGCTTGTTATGTAACGTTAGTCATGGCTTTGGACTTGATTATGAGCGGGTTCACGCTTTCCCATGCAAGAGCTTCTGTTCCGTTCCTTCCATTCTCCTAAATGCATGCAAAGTGGACTGTTTCGGCTCGGTTTCTGCTACTACGCAGCTTGTACCTACAAAATGGTAATGAAAGTACAAAGTAGCCAAATAGGGGCATATAGTGATACAATATCACCTAAATGACATAGAAATGCGTGCATAAATGGACTAGAAAGTCTATATAAAATACACGCATCAGTCATCTTGCCTAGAAGACAAGATTCGCATACACCATACGATTCGTAATCGAATGGTTTGAGTACTTTAGATGAAACAAGTCTCTTTATGCGTCGTTCATTTATGTGCCCTAAACGACAATGCCAAAGGTATGATTGATTAGGTTCACCTGTTTTGAGCTTCTTGTTTTCTACATGATAGACCTCTTTTGCAATATCTAGAACATAAATACCTCCAATAGAAATGGCCTCGCCATAAACCATTTTATTTAAAGAAAAAGTACAACGATTGTTCTTAATACAAAATGAAAATCCTTCCATGTCTAACACGGAAATGGAGATAATGTTCTTGGTAAGAGTTGGTACATAATAGCAATTATTTAAATACAATCTAAACCATTAGGCAAAAGAAGAACGTAGGTGCCCACAGAAACTGCGGCTACTTTAGCTCCATTTCCCATGCGCAGGTCCACGTCACCCTTGGCTAGTGCTTGCGCGTCCCTCAGCCCCAGTACATGATTACAAAGGTGAGAACCACAACCGGTATCAAATACCCAAGAAGATGTACTAGCAAACTTAATATCAATCATATAAAAAAGAATTTTACCTGACGTTGTCACACAACCGTCTTTCTTGTCTTTCAAGTATTTGGGGCAATTGCGTTTCCAATGCCCTTTGCCATTACAATAATAGCAATCCGCCTCCGCAAGTTTGTTGATTTTGGGCTTGGGCTTATAAAAGACATTGCCCTTTCCCTTGCCGACTTTCTTGAAAAGAGGCTTACCCTTTCCCTTGTCCTTTCTCACCCCAAGGTTCATGTTCTTCATTTTCATGGAAAGAACATCCTTGGTTTCACTCCCACTGGCCTCCATGTCCCTCTCCGCTTGGGTAAGGAGTGCATGGAGTTCATGGAAACTCTTGTCCATGCTATTCATGTTATAGTTCACCCTAAATTGGGTGAACTTAGGTGTAAGTGAATGAAGGATCTTACCCACCACCAATTGCTTCGGAATTTTGCACCCTAGACGCTCTAAGGTGTCCGCGTGCTCAACCATTTTGAGCACGTGTGGGCCAACTTTTTGGCCTCTTTGAAGCTTGGTGTCGAAGAATTTCGTAGCCGCCTCATATTGGAGAATTTGAGGGGCTTGCGAAAACATCGACGTGATCCTAGTGAATATCGTATATGCATCGAGTGATATCAATTGGAGTTTGAGTTTGGGTGAGATTGACCAAATCAAGACATTCTTGACGTCATTTGCAACCTTCAAGTAAAGGTCATATTCGGCCCGAACCACCGCGGACGTTCTAGGTGAAAGTCCATAGACCTTAATTAGACTCTTCTAATTAGTTGCTAAATTACTTGTTAATTTAGTATTTAATGATCTATGTAACATGCATGCAAATATAAAGACATTTATATAAGAGAAGAAATTTCCTCACATTGATATGGAAAATATAAGGGCCACAACGAGA
>JAIUZE010028217.1:0-16672 GCA_022085475.1 Heliosperma pusillum
TGTTATTTGCATGTAGCGTACAGCATGTTATGAGGCTTGAGCTCGTTTTCCGCCTCTTTCGTGAATTGATCTACCGAGAATGTGGGTACTCGGCGTTTTATTTGTAAGACCGAGTCTTGGATGCGAAACGTGATCGCATGTCGAATCGGAAAATGTGATTTCGAGAATCTGGCCAGGTTTAGATTATGAGACTTATCGTTCCTACCAGGAGGAAATTAGTCTACATATACGAAATGTGATCGTGTATGCGTTCCGGGAAATGTGATCCCGTGGATGTCCTTTTAATCATAC
This sequence comes from Heliosperma pusillum, assembly GCA_022085475.1. NCBI lineage: Eukaryota > Viridiplantae > Streptophyta > Magnoliopsida > Caryophyllales > Caryophyllaceae > Heliosperma > Heliosperma pusillum. The sequence goes on from JAIUZE010028217.1 coordinate 292, forward strand.
TTGCCATGTACACGATGCTAGTGCGTTTCATTTACCGTGAGAGATGTCGTCTTGTGTCGTCGTCTTTGAATGCGTGATTTCATGATATTGTTCATGGTCATTGCATGAATGGACACCGTCAATGTCTTGGTTCGTGAATGGATGATAATATGTTGGATTTATTGTGATCATCGCATGACTTGACTTGGTTTGTCTGTCGAGTCTCAATCTTATCAAACTTATACCGCTAACGGTGAGATGCAAGCCCTAGTGAGCGTATTCGGTTGCCTAAGAGTGTCTTTCCCGAGTCTTGAATAAACATGATGGTTTCGGATTTGATTTCCACATGATCTTATCATTTTATATTGGATTGCCTATCTATTCTTATCGTAACTCACATGTATATCTATATATGCATGATTTTACTTTTGTATTTCCTTATATGTACGTTTAATGTGATATGGCTCGGAGAACCCGGAGTTACTCCCCACTGACTGTGGGGTTCATGTTTTTCATGAATGAACAGGTTGCTTGCATGGATTGACTTTTTGGATATGATATTTTGGGGTTCGGGTGTGAGCTAGCGGGCGTTGTCCCTGGAAGTTTCACCTCTAGACGATTTAGCTAGTTTTGCTAAACACTTGTTCTTTGCTAACATTTTAAGAGACCCCGTCTCTTTGTTATTTTCCGCACTTAGTTTGTAATATTTTGACACTCCTCGTTTTATTTAACTTGCACGTATAAAAGTTTTTAAAAACTTCACATTTCCGCTATATATTTCACATGCTTGTTTGTTTTATATTTCCGCATTCGCGAGGGTTGTCACAGTTGGTATCAGAGCTTTATCGCTCCCGACGCACACATGTGAACCCTAAACTTAAACTACTTGACCTTGAAATAATAAATGAGAGATGGGTAGAAATTAAGGACTTTACTTGGTAGTCTTGGTGTACTTGATGTTTGTTAAGTTCTAACTTGTTTGTTGATTGTGTTGAGTGATGTTATGTTTGTTTGTATCTACCGTCTTAAGGTGGATCATTGTGTTACCTAGAAGAAGTATCCTTTACCGAAGATTTGAAGATTGACAAGCCTAATTGAAGTGTATTTCTTCCTCATCGATGATTTCTCTCGTCCTTAATGTTTGTATCATGCTCTTTTCCTTCTATCTAAATGCTTCTTTATCATCTAACTTCTTTTCCCCTTGGAAGTTACTCTTGATAGTTTCCTCCATCTTACCATTAGTATCCTTACCTTCCTCTTGTACCATTTTTGTGGATGCCTTACCCATTTGTTTGTGGTATATTATACTTGGTCGGAAGAACTTTGAATTTTGTGGAATATTAGTGTTTGCTAGAATGAATTTGTGATTTGAGGAAAATGGTGTATATCTTAATTCACCCTATATTGATGATTGGTTGTAACTCTAAGGAAAGGTAGTAAGATACGTTTGATGATTTTAATGCTTGATACTTGCCATAACTAATGTGTAAATAGTTCATGATATTCGATGGTGTAAGGTCGAATGAGTTGGCTATGAATTCTTAACTCATTAGTAATTTAGTCTTTTGGACTTAGAAGTTTAGTATTGTTTTGAGGACCATACTTAAGATATGTCTAAGTGGTGTAAATGAGAAGCTTTAAATTATATCTTGAGGTGCGAAATACTTTGGAGGTTAAGTGACGTCTTGTGGTTTCCTATTGTGTGTTTGTGAGTATAGGCTTGGTGGAAAAGCTTTTAGCTATAGTTCTTGGATTTAAAGATATGATCTTATCTTATGGTATCGGAGACTCGTTTGGAGTAGTAAGGTTTCGTTGTAAGGTGAACCATATTACTTGAGGATTATAGATATGAGAGAGATTCGATGATGTGATCTAGGATGGAAATACCTTGGGATGTTAATGATGATGTTGACTAGAGGTTGTTTGAATATTTGAGCTAAAGGAATGTTATTATACTTGGAGTTACAATCGCAATTTGAATCAGTGTGATATGAAGGATGATGAATTGGGTGTAGTCGATTGATCAGTTAGGTGTACCTTACTTTGATGATTGCTCGTGGTATGATGGTCCCTTGTAAGAGGCCTTTGTAAAGGAATAATTAAGTGGTTTTATTATCGCATTAGGTTTGAAAGGAGAAATTTTGTGGATTAAACCTTAAACCATTAACCGTGCCATTGTCCCTTTTCATTTCCATTCTTGAATGTTTTTGTAAAGATTGATCTTTAAGAAATCGCATACACGTATCTTATTTCTTACGCGGATATCTTCATAACTCTACTATCTGCTTTGTCTCTTTCTTGCCCTCGTTATTTTCAGCGTTCCTCTCTTTTAATCTCGTGCCTGATTTTATTCTCGTTTTCTCCTTGAGATTTCTTATCGTTTCCTATCTCGTTGCCGCTTCATCTTTTCCTTAGTGGATTGGATATTCCGTTTGTAAGGCTCAGAGAGTAAGAGTAATGTATTTTGGAATTCTTTAGTTAGAAGATGTGTCTTTGGATTGAGCAAAGTTCAAGTTGTATTTGATCATGAGAAATAAGACTTAAGCTCTAGGATGAATCCTAATAGTGATAATGTATCCTCTCTTGGTGATGTTAGATTCGGAGTTTGGTATTGTAGTGTTGTTTTGAGAATTGAGTGGATCATGATAATAGTTCGTTGTTTCGAGATATTGGAATAGTTACCTTGGAGACCATTTGGGGATTAGATGTCCGTAAATGTTGGATTCTAAAAGAGACTTTGCTTTGGTAATTAAGACTGGTCACCATATTTTGAGGAATATTTTCATAAGAGAAGATCGATTCATCTTGAGTTATAGTTGAGCTGGATGATTTGAATAGTTGTATCATCGCCATGTCCTTGGCCATATAGGACTTGGAATTTGTAATTGATCTCTCTTGAGGTTTTGATGGTTTGTAGAAGAGAAATTTCTTTAAGTTTAGGATATTAAGCCTTGAAGTACTTTGAATCGAAGAATTGGAATGGTGAGCCCATTCATCTTATGATTGGTGGTAATTATGCTTTTCTAGATATAATTATTTATGCTTGTGGATTCGAGTGTAATAATTGACTGGACTAGGGATGTTCGAATACATTTAGGAATCTTTCATGTGGATTATTTAATTGTAGATTTTCCCTTGTCGATAGACCTTAGTTAATGCTAGTTGGATACTAGATATTCGGGTTCGTAGTTTGACCTGATGATTGTTAAGGATTTTGTAGAATCTAATGATTGAAAGCGGTTAAGGTATGACCGAGAGGAGTTACATTCTTTTGAGGACTAGCTTATTAACGATGTTTGTGATGTTAATTGGATAAGCCCTTAGAATGATGTGGCTATAATTTGGGTTTGGCGAAAATGCCCGAGAAATTGACTATGATGACTTTTGTATTTGAGTGGAGTGTTTGGTTCTTAGGCTTTCTTCCCCTTTTGAGCAATTGCTTTGTCGTTCATTTCTCCCTTCGCCTTTCAAATTGACGCTTATTCAATTTGTTATTCTTTGGACATTGTCCTTCTTTCCGCTATTACTCGTTTCGTTAAGCCTTCTTGTTTCTTTTTTTTTTACTCGTTGTGTTTATCTTTTATTACCATGATTGTGAGGTTGATGTTCAAATTACTTTTATGTGTGTGCAATGTTTGGTTGTCTTGAGTGTACGAATTTAGAAAATTTTCAAATTTTCACGATGGATTTCACATTTATCCTTTTACAAGAGTTTTAGAAATGAAATTTCTACTTTCATTTTTCGAAAATGGATTTAGGTTGCTCTTATACTGGATTTTGCGTTTGGTTGGATGCTAGAACTTGTTATTGGAGACGTTTAATGATTGGTTCTGCACTTATCAACGTATGATTTAATTTTAATCTTGTCTTTACTTGGGAATGCTGGTGTTCTTGTGTGCACGACAAGAACAATTTCGTTCCACAGAAAAAAAGAGAGCTACTTTCGAAAACTTTTCCTATACCTTTTTGGAAAATGTCATGCTTTTGAAATACATTTCCTTGAAAATGTTTTGAATACCAATTTGGAGAAAACGAATTGGTCCTTATAACTTTTCTTTTCTACTCTCAAGTTTCGAGGACGAAACTTTTTTAAAAGGAGGGGTGATTGTAACACCCGGAAATGTACCCTATTTTTCTAGTAGAAATATTTTACGGATACTTTTCAGCAAATTTAAGTTTTAAATTTGAATTTTATGTTTCGAGTCGAATTTAGAATTTCCGAGTTCGTATTTGGAATTTCCGCGAGATTCCATGAAAATCCCGTCTTAAGACGAGTTTGACTTTTCTTGACTTCCGAACCGTCTTTGACTTTTTGTTGACTTTTCTCCTACACAACTCACACTACTCCTTAACCTAAATTTCATTCAACACAAAATCAAACACAAACCAAATTTTACTTCTTCGTTAAGAAACCTAGCCTCCCTCCTTGATATCGATCTTAGAATTCGCGTAGCTTCTTCGTTCTTTGATAGAATTTACGTAAGTTCGTCTCATTCTTCTCCCCTTACCTTCCTCTATCCGTATTGATATTAAAATCATCGTCTTTCTCGCTTTTCAAACTTCCCGTCTTTCTCAAGATGAATTTTATTCATCTTTTATGATCTATTTGTAGGTGGTGACCTCCAAGATCCCGACAAAGACTATTACCTTATTGAAGAGGAGCTTGACGATTAGTAGAGACGCTTAAAGGTAACGGTGAAGGTTTACTCGGTATCATTTACGTGTTTTATATGTTATCTATGCTAGAAACCGTGTTTAGAATATGGTTAGTGAGCTTGGTAAGTGTGTTGATGATGATATATGTTGTATGTTGAGATTTCATATGAGTTTTGATGATTTATGATAATATTGGATGATAATTGAAATTGGTTCCTTAGGCAAAAATGGGATTTTCGTATGAATTGGACCCCAGCCGGTCGACCGGCAGCCGGTCAGACCACCGGCTGGGGCACCTGCTGTATATTATTGAAGTTTTACGTAATTTTGAAATATGCTTTTGGTCTCAGCCGGTCGACCGGCAGCCGGTCAGACCACCGGCTGAGACACCATTCTTTTCCCTTTGTTTTTCATATGACCCTTTGGTCCCAGCCGGTCGACCGGCAGCCGGTTGACCTGACCGGCTGGGACACACTGACATTTCATATTGATTCTTCGTATTGACTTGTGGCCTGAGCCGGTGGACCAGCAGCCTGTCAGCCTGACCGGCTGGCACCTGCTGAAGTTCTTTGTAATTCTTGTTTACGGTTTCATTTATAATAGTTCCGATGATTCATTTAACGTATAATTTTACGTAGTGTCTTATAATATTGATATCTTGGAAATATGATATTTCATTCGCTTGTATCACATGTTTTGTGACGGTTTTTTGTATGTCCCCCTTTGAGTCGGTTTTCACAAATGTTACGGTTTGAGCACGATTTTGTCTTGTGCTTTGTATTCTCATTCCCTTGGCTACCTTCCCGTTCGTAAGGCTGGAATGTCGGAACGGAGAGGTATCCTACTGCTTAATTGCATGTGTTAGTTGGCATACGACGACGTTGTTGGGAGTTGAACGCTATGCGTTGTTCGACCCGGCCGTCAAATGTTGTGTACTTGCGAGGTGGTGTTATTTGAATGTAGCGTACCGCATGTTATGAGGCTTGAGCTCGTTTTCCGCCTCTTTCGTGAATTGATCTACCGAGAATGTGGGTACTCGGCGTTTTATTTGTAAGACCGAGTCTTGGATGCGAAATGTGATCGCATGTCGAATCGGAAAATGTGATTCCGAGAATCTGGCCAGGTTTAGATTAGGAGCCTTATCGTTCCTACTAGGAGGAAATTAGTCTACATATACGAAATGTGATCGTGTATGCGTTCCGGGAAATGTGATCCCGTTGATGTCCTTTTAATCATACTTGCCATGTACACGATGCTAGTGCGTTTCATTTACCGTGAGAGTTGTCGTCTTGTGTTGTCGTTCTTTGAATGCGTGATTTCATGATATTATTCATGGTCATGGCATGATTGGGCACCGTCAAGGTCTTGGTTCGTGAATGAATGATAATATGTTGGATTTATTGTGATCATCGCATGACTTGACTTGGTTTGTCTGTCGAGTCTCAATCTTATCAATCTTATACCGCTACCGGTGAGATGCAAGCCCTAGTGAGCGTATTCGATTGCCTAAGAGTGTCTTTCCCGAGTCTTGGAATAACATGATGGTTACGGATTTGATTTCCACATAATCTTATTATTTTATCTCGTATTGCCTATTTATTCTTATCGTAACTCACATGGATATCTATAATTATGCATATTTTTACTTTTGTATTTCCTTATATGTACCGTTAAAAGGTGATATGGCTGGGAGAACCCGGGATTCTCCCCACTGATTGTGGCGTTCATGTTTTTCATGAATGAACAGGTTGCTTGCAATGGATGACTTTTTGGATATGATATTTTGGGGTTTCGGGTGTGAGCTAGCGGGCGTTGTCCCTGGAAGTTTCACCTCTAGACGATTTAGCTAGTTTTGCTAAACACTTGTTCTTTGCTAACATTTTAAGAGACCCCGTCTCTTTGTTATTTTCCGCATTTAGTTTGTAATATTTTGACACTCCTCGTTTTATTTAACTTGCATGTATAAAAGTTTTTAAAACTTCACATTTCCGCTATATATTTCACATGCTTGTTTGTTTTATATTTACGCATTCGCGAGGGTTGTCACAAAATCAACCAGATCCCATTCGACATTCTCATACATGGAGTCCATCTCGGATTGCATGGCTTCAAGCCATAGCTTAGAGTCGGAACAGGTCATGGCACCTTTATAGGTAGCGGGTTCGTTACTCTCTAGGAGCAAAATGTCATCTCTATCATTCTCCTCGACCATACCAATGTATCTGTCTGGAGGAATGGAGACTCTACCCGACCTCCTAGGTTCCTCAGGAATATTAACCGTAGCAGAAGTTGAAGGAACATCTTCCTCCATCGGTTTCTTGGTTGTTGGTTCTTGAATCTCCGACAGATCGAAGGTTCTATTACTTGACTTGTTCTCGAAAAACGCTTTCTCTAAGAATTTCGCACTAGCCGCAACAAAAACTCGATGTTCGGTAGGCGAATAGAAGTAATGACCAAACATTCCTTTTGGATAACCAATAAAAGTATGTCTTGACCGATCGCGGGCCGAGCTTATCCTCGTGTCTCCACTTGACATAAGCCTCGCAGCCCCAAACCCAAATAAAGGACAAGTTAGGGACCGTTACCTTTCATATCTCATATGGAGTCTTGTCTACAGCTTTAGACGGACTTCGGTTAAGTATTAGAGCAGCTGACAAAAGAGCAAAACCCCATAGTGAATCAGGTACTACCGTGTGACTCATCATGGATCAAACTATATCAAGTAATGTTCGATTTCTCTGTTCGGACACACCATTTAATTGAGGTGTTCCAGGTGGAGTTAACTGTAATACTATGCCACCGTCTTTAAGGTGTTGATCAAACTCATTTGAAAGATATTCGCCACCACGATCTGATCGAAGTTCTTTAATTATTCTTCCCAGTTGGTTCTCAACCTTATTCTGGAATTCCTTAAACTATTTAAAGGACTTACTTTTATGCTTCATTAAGTAGACATATCCGTATCTACTCTAATCATCCGTGAAAGTGATAAAATATCTATAGCCGTCTCTTGCGTTGATTGACATAGGTCCACATATATCAGTATGTATGAGTCCTAATAGGTCACTAGCACGCATTCCAACACCTTTGAAGGAAATTTGAGTCATTTTACCGATAAGACATGATTCACACGTGCCAAATGATTCGTAATCAAATGGGGAGATAGTCCCATTCTCAATGAGCTTCTTTACACGTTTTTCATTTATGTGTCCCATACGACAGTGCCATAGATAAGTTTGATCTTTGTCACCAACCTTTACTTTCTTATTATTCATGTGTAATATATCTGTTGTTTGATCTAAGATATAAATGCCATTCATGGAAACTGCTTTGCCATAAACCATTTCATTTAAAGAGAAAATACAACTATTGTCTTTTATTGAAAATAAAAACCGTCTTTATCAAGCACGGAGACAGAAATAATGTTCTTAGATAAACTGGGTACATAGTAACAATTATATAAATATAACTCAAATCCACTCGGGAGTTGGATTACGTATGTTCCCATTGCGACTGCAGCAACTTTTGCTCCATTCCCGACTCGCAGGTCCACATGACCCTTTGCGAGAGGTGTGATGTTTTTTAGACCCTGCAAATGATTTCATAGATGAGAACCACAACCAGTATCAAGTACCCAAGTTCCGAAACTTGCTTGGTTAATCTCAATCGTATGAATATAAGTTGACATACCAACATGAGTGACGCGGCCTGCTTTTATGTCCTCACGGTACACGGGACAGTTCCTCCTCCAATGCGCAGTCTTGTGGCATTGGTGGCACTCACTGTCATTGTCCTTGCTCTTTGCCTTGCCTTGTGAGCTACTAGTCTCATCAGGGCCACTCTACTTGATCTGAATTTCATACAAGTCCCACAGGTTGGGCCAGTTCCTCTTTCTATTTAGAAGCCCAAGGATCTAAAACCCAAATACCTTTTGGGGGCCAGGAGATCTTCTTTGCCGAACCACGATTTAGTAGTAAAAGCCTTTTCACATTACAAAGAGCAGCACCTTACGATGTTTATCACCAATTGGATTTTGACGTACCAGTAGGTACCAGAGGAGATCGCTATGATCGTTACTGTGCGCGCTGCCCTCCTAGGCGCGCAACACTAAGTAATCCAAGAATATCAGAAACCCCATTTGATGCGGGCATTGGTCATTTTTTTGGTTCGATAATTTGAATTTTCGCTTTTTTAAATTAAAAAAAAAAAGAAGGAAAGATTTAAACTTCAAGCTTGATTCCGCCAACCTGAGAGCAAGTCAAGCTGGGAACGTGATTCTCGGTGAAATTATGATGACTCATTTCCCATCGCTAGAAAGCCTAACCGGATCGAATCCCGGATTTTTTCTTATCCCTTTGCTTTCCAAGATCAGCCTCAGCTGACGCTCCCGCGCGCTACGGCTTAGGCAGTTGATCGGAAGTTGGCTTGACTTTCCAGGAGAGAAAGGGCTTTGCTCCAGCTAAAGCTGCTGCTCCAAGCACCGGTGAATTCGTTCCCGGGCCTTGTACACACCCTTTCTTGTTAAAGAGAAGGGGCAAGCCATTACTATCAGACTATTTTTCAAGGTAGCTCTTGGGCTGGTCTTGCGCCTAGGAGGGCAGCGCGCTTTGATTAAGATTTAGAATCTAAATGAAATTCCATAAATCCTAGATTTTGGCGTTATTCCAAGAAAAAGTTTGGCCCATTCCTCAAGTGACGTTTTTACGGGCTCCCTTCCCAAGGAGCGGGAACGACTATTCTAACCCTTCTTGGCGGCGCCCTCCGGGCAGGGCAGCTAAGCCACCAGCTGTTGTTATCAAAGCGGACCCAAGTCTAGCAAGCTAGAAAAGACTTTCGGGTTCCAATTTTTTGGAAAGAATAAGTAACGAGCTTCAGAGAATCAGATCGGTTCTATTAAAGACGAAGAAAGAGACAAAGACAAAGACGCGGACACAGACGGGGATTCCCTGAAACCAGAGCAAGAACCCAGTTGTAGGCCTTAACCCAGGAATTGGAAAGGATAAATCGAAGAACTTAAATGGAATCTTCGCTCTTGGGGCAGGACCTCACTCTGCTTTTGACCTATATCAAATTAAAATGGGGCACCGGGCACTGGGCACCGGCACCCCGCACTCACGAGGGACTGCCAGTGATATACTGGAGGGAGGTGGGGATGACGTCAAGTCCGCATGGCCCTTATGGGCTGGGCCACACACGTCCTGACTTTTTAAACTTTGGCTTTCCTACATTTAGGTCGCCATGAGCCTTGCCCTTACCTTTGTTTTTGATGGAAATCATGAGAACATCTTGCTTCATGCTCCCACTTAATTTCATATCCTTCTCGGTCTGTACGAGAAGTGAGTGTAGCTCATGAAGACTTTTCTTCATGTCATTCATGTAGTAATTTGCCCTAAAAAGGGCAAAAACATCATGAAGTGAATGAAGCACACGGTCAATGACTATGCTCTCACTGATTTTGCAATCAAATGCCTCCAGTTTCTCGACATTATCAATCATATCAAGAATGTGTGGGCTAACCGGTTGGCCCTTCTGGAGTTTCGCCTCAAAGAAGCGACAGGTATGCTCATATGTAACGATTCTCAGTGCTTTTGAGAACTCGTTAGTGACCGTGGTGAAAATCTTATTTTCACCTTGGGCAATGAAGCGTCTTTGCAAATTGGGTTCCATTGCAAAGATGAGTACGTTCTTTATCGCACCCGCTTCCATAATGAAGTCATTATAAGCATGTGACTCGTTAGCTCTTGCATTGGGGCCTGGGTTTGGCGGTATTTGCTCAGTCAAGTACTGGAGCTTGCCGTCAGCAATGGCTGCATTCCGTCAATGCCGCCTCCCATCCGCAAATTGTGGACCCGTCTTCTTCAGGCGCGTTGATGATGCATGTTATCCATGAAATTGTTAGCCATGAATCGCGTGCGAGTTGGCACTTGGCATATGGTCAATCCATTTATGGCCAGCCATTTTTTATACGCAGTAATATCACTATAAGATGAATTCGACACTACAAAAAGAATAGAAAAATATATAACATCAGCATACTCATCGATTGAAAATTAAGTCTCTTTTAAAAACTTGTTTAACTGCTAAGACTCTCAAGCATTTATCCAATTGAACCTCCCTCAAGAATTTATAAATGATCCCAAGACTCAATTATCTTAAATTCATAAGCCAATTCTCTTGGCTAATGTAACAACCGAAAGTACCCATTTTCTAGTAAACAGATTTACTAACACTTTTCAGTAGAACTTAAGTTTTTAAAATAGAAATTTTTGTTCCGAGTCTTATTTTGAAATTCCGCGTTCGTATTTGGAATTTCTGAGAGATTCATGAAAAGACTGTTTTTAGTCATCTTTGACTTTTCTTGACTTTTAAGTCGTCTTTGACTTTCCTTGACTTTTTAAAGTCGTCATTGACTTTTTCTTGGCTTTTAAGTCGTCATAAACTTTTCTTAACTTTTAAGTCATTTTTGACTTTTCTAGACTTTTTAAGTCGACTTTGACTTTCGTTGACTTTTCCCGACTCGCCTCGTAATTTTAAAGACCGAAATTATATTTGAAAAATAATAAATTTAATTTATTTTTATTTAGATTTATTTGGATTTATCATAATTTAATATAATTATTTTGAATTTATTCGGAATTAAAGAATAACTTTTACGATTTAATCCCGAACGTCATTTAACTATTCCCGGGTCAACTTAAGTCCCGAAACCCGACTTTGACATGAGTCACACGCCCCATGTCACTTTTTTTCCCCTCATATTAGATCTTTTAATTAATATGATTAAACTAATAAAAATATCTAAGATATTTGTAACTTTATCGGTCTGTCAACTTAAATTCCGCAATCGCTTAAAAACAGACCCGATTTCTCTTCTTTTCTCACGTCTCTTTCTCCTCTCTTAAAGCTTGATATTTTCTTTCTTTTCATTACTCACTAACAACTTTTCATTTTCCAACAAATCAACTTAAGATCAAATTAATCGTTCTTCATCAGTCTTGAACGTTCTTCGTCGTTCTTCATTCGTTCTTCGTCGTTCTTGAGCAAAATCCTCATAAAACCTTCATTTCTTATTCAAACCCGTCCTAACTTATATTTCTAGAATCTCCTCTTCGCTCTCCATCTTCAAGTACGTTTTATTTTAAATTCCGACAAAATCGTTTTCAACACTTTAATTATGGAAAATCAAGTTTTAAGTTCTAATAAGGTTTTCTTGTCATTTCTTATAGGGGAAGATTTTGAAGACGAGTTTGGTGACTCGTATATTTTAGGAGAAGACTAGAAGACGGGTTTATTATTTTCTTAGTTCTTATTATTTTGGTGCTACTTGATTTTAGCTAGCTAAGGTAACGATTCCGAGTTACTCGACGAAAAATGTTACATATCTTTAGTTGTTGTTTATAATTTACGGTTTTTAAGTAGTAGCATGATAGGGGGTTATGATTATTATGTTGTATGAGTTTATGACATGTTTTAGTGTTCTTGATAAATTTGGATGATGTTCATAATCATGATTTTTGGTATGGATGGTTGTTAAAATGGTTGTTTGATAATCAAAACATGTTGGAATTAATTTTGGGTTGTTTGTTGGTGGGGCCGTGTAAGGGGCTGTTTTGGAGGGGCTGGAAACCGGTCCAAACCAGGCCGGTTCAGGCCGGTCCAGGCCGGTCCAGCCTGGTCTGGTTGGTCCGTGTTTTGGTTCTTGAGTTTTGTCGATACTTGATTGTTTTGTTGTTGTTTTAATGGGTTTTAAATATGTTAAGCATGGGGAAAATATTAAGGAACGGTTTTGAGAAATGATGAACAAAACCGGTTCAAAGTGAACCGTGGGTCCCACCTTGGGACTTGTGACGGTTTTTTTGAGTTATCGTTATTTTTATCGCGTTTTGTAATAATTAGCAAGTGAGAAATATTAATAAGTAAAATATTTAATTAAAAAGGTTTTTCATAAATTTACTATTTCTCACATGTTAGAAATTATAATACGAGATGGAGTTTAAATTGATATACGTTAAGTTAAACGGGTTTTCGTATGATTTTAATAATTCACATGTTAGAAATAGAATGAATAACATGAAATGAATGTGATATTCTTATGTTCAAGCCTCGAAGGCTAAGACTCTGTTTCTAGCCGGTTTGACCAAACGGGTTTGGTCAAACTAAGATCTAGTCAGCCCCGTTTTGACTGATGACCCGTCGCGGGACTCGGGTCGGGGATTTGTCTTCAAGTAAGGTTGTATTTAATTAATGAATTAGCCTTAGTAGAAATGAGGCGATATGATATTTGATTATGATTTATATGCAATTAGTCACATGATAGGAAGTTTTCCCGTGACTGTTTGATTATATGGTTGGTGTCGTGTTGACTAAGTACCCATAGAGAATTATGAGTATATGGCGTCTTGACCATTCTAATTCTAAATGAGTATCTTGGACCATGACATTGATAGGCCCGTACTATCTTTAACGAGCATATGGAGTTTGCCGCTTGATAGCTTCTGTGTCCCGGCTTGGTGGGTTTATCTCCAAGTCGGGGTATGGCTGCCATTGTTTCCACTTTGGGAAATGGAGCCAGTTTAAGTACTAGCCAACCCCTTTGATGGATCTTCTTAGGGTGTACTCATGTGATTGTATCATGTGTCTTGGATGCGATGTTGTTCCGCATTTCTCTGGGTCTGCGCAGTCTAGGTTTAGGGTTGAGTCGTATCTTGGACATGTTTCTGAGAGGAACCTCTGAGCTAAGATATGTGCTTTGGATCTGGGCCATGTCATTAGTGTGACCGCTGAGCCTAGATGTGTGCTTGGTATTTGGGCCATGTTACCGGAGTGACCGCTGCGCCTAAATATTTAAGTATATCCTACCTCGTGGTATAGACTCGAGTTACAGTCGACTATTGACGGTGCTAAGAACTTATGCCTGTTTGTAGAAGTATTGGTCTTTCATGTTTGATGATTCTATGAGCTTTAGAAGGTGAGATGCAAGCCGGCGAAGGTTGATAGAGTTTGGATTACTGATTGTTAACTGATTCACATGATTACGTGTTGATTAGGGTTTGAGTGTATCATGGCCATGTTACAGGGTAACCTCTGAGCTAGCATACCAGCTGCCCTACCTCTTGTTATATTTTATTATCGGTTTCACATGATAGCTTTCATATGATAGGTTATATGTTAGTTAATTGTTTCATAACATGAAAAGCATATCATATATGTTAAGGTTTTGTATTTTCAATATACATTGCTTTTATGTTATTCATGTTTAATTAAACTCGACATTCCGTTGCTGGGAGAACTCGGAGTTACTCCCCACTGACTGTGGCTTCCGTGTTTATATTTAATGCGGTCGAACAGGTGGTGAATGCATATTTGGGGTACATTGACGAGCTAGCGAGCGAAGTATTACCTTGTACCTATACTCGGTTCTTAGGGTTGTATAATATTATACACTCTTTCTATTTCCGTTTTTATACGGGAGATAGGTCTCCCATCTTGTATATTTCTTTTGTAGAATATTATTTCCGTTCTGTAATGACCCTTTTTATTTATGACACCTTCGTTATGTATTCGTATCTTTTATGTATTTAAATTATTTTTTTCTTTCCGCAAATTTGAGGGTGTCACATAATGTGGTATGTCTTGTGTACTTGATGTTTTGTTAGGTTTCTAACTTGGTTTGTTGATTGTGTTGAGTGATGTTATGTTTGTTTGTCTCTCCCGTTTTGAGGTGGAATATGTGTTACCTAGAAGAGGTATCCTTTACCGAAGATTGAATATTGACAAGCCTAGTTGAAGTATATTTCTTCCTCATCGATGATTTCTCTCGTCCTTAATGTAGTATGCTCTCTTCCTTCTATCTAGGTGCTTCTTTCTCTTCCAACTTGTTTGCCTCTTGGAAATTACTCTTGATAGTTCCTCCATCTTACCATTGGTATCCTTACCTTCCGCTTGTAACATTTTTGTGGATGCCATACCCATTTGTTTGTGGTATATTATACTTGGTCGGAAGAACTTTGAGTTTTGTGGAGTATTAGTATTTTTTGGAATGAATTTTGGGCATTTGCAGGAAATGGTGTAGATCTAAATTCACCCTATATTGGTGATTGGTTGTAACTCTAAGGAAAGATAGTAAGAAAAGTTTGATGATTTTAATGCTTGATGCTTGCCATGACTAATGTGTGGATAGTTCATGATATTCGATGGTGTAAGGCCGAATGAGTTGGCTATGACTTCTTAACTCATTAGTAATTTAGTCTTTTGGACTTAGAAGTTCAGTATTGTTTTGAAGACCATGCTTATGATATGTATAATTGGTGTAAATAAGAAGTTTTGAATGATATCTTGAGGTGCGAAATACTTTTGAGATTAAGTGACGTTTTGTGGTTTCCTATTATGTGTTTTGTGAGTATAGGCTCGGTGGAAAGGCATTTGGCTATAGTTCTTGGATTTAAAGATATGAACTTATCTTATGGTATTGGAGACTCGTTTGGGGTAGTAAGGTTTCGGTAAGTTGAACCATACTACTTGAGGATTATGATGTGAGTTATGATGGAAATACCTTGGGACGTTAATGATGATGTTTGACTTGAGGTTGTACTTTGATAATAATGAACTCATGGGCTATATGACTTGAAAGTGACCGATTATAAGGGAGTCTTTGTTAGTCTTTCAGTTAAAGAAACCTTTGAGGTTGTGTTGAATATTTGAGCTAAAGGAATGTTACTATGTACTATGTTTGAGTTGCAATTCCGCAATTGGGAATTCGTGTTATATGAAAGGGTGGATGAATTGGGTTGTAATCGATTTGTTAAATCTAGGTGTACCTTACTTTGATGATTGTGGTACGATGGTCCCTTGTAAGAGACCTTTGTTTGGGATGAGTTGCTTTACTATCACCCTAAGTCAAAAAGGAGAAATTTTGTGGATTAAACATTAAACCTTAAACCTTTACTCGTGCCATTATTCCTTTTCATTTCCATTCTTGAATGTTTTCGTCAAGATTGATCTTTCAGAAATCGCATGCTCGTATCTTCTTTCTTGCTCGGATAGCTTCATAACTCTACTATCTGCGTTGTCTCTTCCTTAACCTCGTTTTTCTTTTTCGCCTTCGCCTTTTTCATCTTATCGTAGTCTTTAATGACGCTTCCTAATGTTCCTTGTATCATGTTCTTTTATCCCTACTCTCTTGATAGGTAGTTTTTCTTATTAGCTAACGTAAGGGTTAGTAGGTGTGTTTTGCAAAGTGGCGAATATGGTACCTAACCGTCCTATTAAACTAGTTTTCATGTTTAGAGGATTATAAGGATTTGAGTATAAACTGTATGAACCTCTCCTAGTGTGTTTTAGACTATGAAAGCTTAATGTTGCAATATCATTTTGAGGATCGAAATAAGCATAATGATAGTTGGTAGTTGTGGTTAAGAATTTTAGTGATTCTTTAAGTGTTACTTGGGAAATTGTTGCCTTTAAACGTTGGACCCTAACGGGAATAATTACTTTGTGGAATTTGGATTGGATGACCAAACTTGAGGAATATTGTTATAAGAGAAAACCGATGTATTAAGATTCTGAAGGAGCTAAATAAATTGATTTACGGTCGCATTTCCCTACGATTGGCAAAAGTTAAGTGAAATGAGATTGTGTGACTAATCTCTTTTGAGGTTTTGTGATTGAACTTTTGAAGATGAGAAGGTTCAGTGTTAATAATTTAGAGTAATGAGTTTTAGAATAAATTGGATCAAAGGATTTCATG
>JAIUZE010028220.1:0-23541 GCA_022085475.1 Heliosperma pusillum
GTTGTTGTAGTGGTGGTGGCCGCAATGGTGGCTGGAAACCGGTCCAAACCAGGCCGGTCCAGGCCGGTTCAGACCGGTCTGGGTTGGTTCATGGTGGGTCCGGGTTTTGGTCTTTGGGTTGTGTCGATGTTTGATTGTTTAATTGTTGTTTTGACGGGTTTTAATTATGTTAAGCATGCGGGAATTAATTAGAAACGGTTTTAGTAAAATCGTTAAAAGGCCAAAACAGGCCCAAATCTGTCCGTGGGGGGCCCAGTTCAGGCCGTGTCATGTTGGCCCAAAATCAGCCCGTGGGTCCCACTTTGGGACTTGTGACGGTTTTTGAGTTATCGTCATTTTTATCGTGTTTTGTAATATTTAGCAAGTGGGAAATGTTAATAAGTAAAATATTTAAATTAAAAAGGTTTTTCATAAAATTATTATTTCTCACATGTTAGAAATTATAAGACGATATCGTAGTTTAATTGGATATCAGTTAAGTCAAACGGGGTTCTGGTATGTTATAATAATTCACATGCTAGAAGTTAATAAAATAACATGTAATGAATATGTTGAGTTTTATGTCTAAGTCTATGTGATAAAGACTCTGTTTCTAGCCGGTTTGATCCAACGGGTTTGGTCAAACTAAGATCTAGTCAGCCCCGATTTGACTGATGACCCGTCGCGGGACTCGGGTCGGGGATTTGTCTTCAAGTAAGGTTTTATTTAATTATTGAAGTAGCCTTAGTAGATATGAGGCGATATGATATTTGAATATGATTTATATGAAATTAGTCACATGATAGGAAGTTTTCCGTGACTGTTTGATTGTATGATATATGTCGTGTTGACTAAGTACCCATAGAGAATTATGAGTATATGGCGTCTTGACCATTCTAATTCTAAATGAGTAGCTTGGACCATGACATTTATAGGCCGTACTATCTTTAACGAGCATATAGTTCACCGCTTGATAGCTTTTGTGTCTCGGCTTGGTGGGTTTATATCCAAGTCGGGGCATGGCTGCCTATTTCATTTTGGGAATGGAGCCAGCTTAAGTACTAGCCATCTCTGCTTAGGGGGTCGCCTAGTAGAGTTTCTCGTGTACGGTTATGTCATGAGACGGGGAATGGAATAGATGTTGTCGCTAGGTCTGATCAGTCTAGGACTAGGATGTTTTCCTACCTTGTGGTATAGCCTCGAGTTACAGAAGTCGACTATTGACGGTACTAGGAACTTATGCCTGTTTGTAGACGTATTGGTCTTTCATGTTTGTATGATTCTATGAGTTTTAGAAGGTGAGATGCAAGCCGGCTAAGATTGATAGAGGTTGGATTCCCGATTGTTAACTGATTCACATGATTACGTGTTGATTAGGGTTTGAGTGTATCATGGCCATGTTACATGGTAACCTCTGAGCTAGCATACCAGCTTCCCTACCTAGTGTTATATTTTATTATCGGATTCACATGATAGCTTTCATATGATAGGTTATATGTTAGTTAATTGTTTCATAACATGAAAAGCATATCATATATGTTAAAGTTTTGTATTTTTAATATACATTGCTTTTATGTTATTCATGTTTTATTAAACTCGACATTTCGTGGCTGGGAGAACTCGGAGTTACTCCCCACTGACTGTGGCTTCCGTGTTGATATTTAATGCGGTCGAACAGGTGGTGAATGCATATTTGGGGTACATTGACGAGCTAGCGAGCGAAGTATTTACCTTGGACCTATATTCGGTTCTTAGATTGTATATTATTATACACTCTTTTATTTTCGTATTTATACGGGAGATATGTCTCCCGTCTTGTATAATTTTTATGTATAATATTATTTTCCTTTTGTATGAACCTTTTTATTTATGACACCTTTGTATTGTATTCTCATCTTTTATCTAGTTAAATTATTTTTTTTCTTTCCGCAAATTTGAGGGTGTCATAGGGACTCACTCCGCCCCTTCAACTCACAAGATGACATCCGAGGTAGGATTCCTTCTTGCAAGGCAAATAGGGGCTTGCTCAAAATTCCGACACATCGAATCAATTAAAGCATAAAAGACAAAATAAGGTTGCATCTACAAAAGTAAAGGTCACATGCCTCATCCATGTGACGGGAAAGCCTAGAAGGGAAATGGTCTAGATTATACATGATCCTTAAGAGCCACTAGTCTCATAGATCATGGAAACTGATTCGCCTCCTAGCTGTGTAAGCTTAATGTCATTTTATCCTGTATATTAATTGCGTGGTCAAGATCGATCGATAGATGATAAAAGAGAGATTCGCGTGGCGTTCTTAAACAGTTAGGCCAATCAAATTTCACGTCTCCCAACTAAGTAGGAGACAAAGATCGTCCCGCCTTATTATACAACCAATAGATGTGGATGATCCAAAGGAAATAAGGTTTTTGAGTTTTTCTTACTTAGATTTTTCTTTCTTTTCTTTTGTTTTTTATTTTTCTTTTCTTTCTTTTCGAGTTGCATTATGATGATTGCAATTTTGACATGATAGCACGATATTTCACTTAGGATATGCGGTTTGGACCGAGGTGACTTTGAGCGCCACCCTATGGTGTGGGTGCAATAGAGTCCCTAGAAGTCACATTTTGTACTTTCATAGTGAAAACATGAAAACATAACTTTGAACTTAAATTTTTGTTTTGTTTTGTATTGTTTCCATTTTGTATGTACATAAGGAAGAGCATTGGATCAAGGTTGGTCGCATAGCATGACGGTCACCTAAGAAAATTCACTAACCAAGCAAAGAGTATTCACACCAATAGGCGTTCTCAAGGGGGATTAGCGGAAACTCTTAACTCGGCCCTAGCAGACGGGTCAAAACAATACTAAAAATGCACAACCAAGGGTGTTTCAAATTCTTCGATTAAGATGAACACTTTATGAAAAGTAGTTAAAAGGGATTATGTACAATTATCAAGTTTTTCCCAAAAGACTATTTACAAAACGTTTTCTAAAATGCAACTATAGGCTATGAACGCAACCTAACGTATGTACAAACTAATGAAACCATTATAGCAAGAGATAAGTGGCACATCCGCCATCCAATCAAATATCACATCACAATCATCAAAACATCCCATCCTCCTCAAATGACAATTTAAAAATGAAAAAGGAATAAGGCAGAAGAGATTAGGAAAGATCATACCGTGGCGTCTTCTATTTTCCCTTTTACGCGTTTCTTAGTGATGCAAGGTACCCTTGTGAAAGGACATTTGAAGCAAGAAACAATATATACAGCTAAGCTATCATCTAATCTAATCTAACTTTTAAGATTTTCAAAATAATTCAAGATTATAAAGCAAAAATAAAGACATATTTTTGGAATATAAATTCTCATACCCTACACAAGGAATGTATATTGTCCCTAATGTAACACCCGTAAATGTACCCTATTTTAATAGGAAAAATATTATACGGATACTTTTCAGCGAATTTTAGTTTTGGTCTAGAATTTAATTTCCCGTGTCTATTTTAGAAAATCCGAGTTCGTTTTCGGACTTTACGCGAGTTTCCGAGTAAGTTACGTCTTAAGACGCTAATGGGCTTTTTCCCATATTTTTCCACTTACTCCCTCATACTCCCTCAAACCCTAAACTCCCTCACAACTCACTCCTTCTTCCTCATCAAGTAACCACCCAAAACCTAAGCTCCATACTTGCTCAAACTCATAATCGACACTACTCTTTCGTTACTTGCTCAAATCCGCTAATTTTCATCTTAATCTTCCGCTCTCATCGTCCTTTACCTTTAGTGGTAATAAAATTACCGTCTTTCTCACTTTTCAATTTATCCGTCTTTCTTAAAGGTGAATTATATTCATCTTTTGTCGTTTTTGTTTAGGTGGAGACCTTCAAGACCCCGTTAAGGATTACTAACTAGTGGAGGAAGGCTTAGAAATAGATTGAAGACGCGTAAAGGTAACGGTGAAGGGTTACTCGATATCATTTACGTGTTTTATGTGTTTTCTATGTTAGTGATTGTATTTAGAATATGATTAGTAATCTTAGGAATTGTGTTGTTGATGATGTTGGAGCCAGTGTCCTCCACAGTTAGTGCAATAACATAAATAAATCTCTATAGGTTCACAGGGTATACTTTGTATTGTAATCAGCTGATTAACGTTTATCGATAACGGTTGGCTTGCTAGATAAGTTTGACGTTATTGTCATACAGATGGCGGTGATCAACTGGTCCCTAAAAGTCACACCTAAAGGATGTGATGGAGAGATGTGATTATTTGAGAAAATAATCATATTGATGCCTTATTAAATGACTAAAAGGTTAGTCGGTGTTTTGACTAAAAGGTTAGTCAATGTGATGATGATATAATCATTTAATAACGATTAAATGATGTTAGCTAAGACGAATTAACTGTAATTCGTTATTAAATATAAAATGTTATATTTAGTTGTAGTATATAATGTGAGCTTAAACGAATTAAAATGTTAATTCGTAATTAAACATAAATCGTTATATTTAATTAGCCGGATTATAAATATACCGATATTTATAATTGAAGTATATATTATACGATTGTCATAATAATTGTTATGTTAATATATCCACTGCAAAATGTTGTAATGGACCTTATAATGTATGACAACATATTAGACAAATATAATGTGTATAACATTATATTAAATGGAAGCTAATATAACCGAAAAAGAGTCCAGATACACTACTGGAATTTCGGTCAACATGGTAACAAAATAAGAGAAAAATAATCCCTTATTTTCTCCTATTGGTGCCGTGTGGGAGTGAGGATATGGGAAGGAGTTTTACTCATTCCAACTCTCTAATCATTCATCATTAATTCACATCTCACAAAAAGATACAGACTCTTTTTCTCTCGAAATTTTCTAGCAAATACAAGGGCATATCTCGATCTATCTTGGGTGAGACGATTAGGAGGATATCTGTTTTGATATCTGTTCTTAGGCCGAATTTACGAGGACTAAAGGTTATTCCTAATCCCTTTGTTTATTATGCAATTTCGTTTATGACCCGTTAATCATATAAATCGTAATTTCATTATAATCCTGTAAGATTAAAGGGATGTATACGGATATATTCCCACAAGTGGTATCAGAGCCTTAGGGCTATGAAATTATTTTATATGATTTTCATAAATATTAAATTGTATGATTATTGAAAGAAAAATAATTTGAAATTTTTTTTAAAAAAATTAAAACTCACGGTTTTTTTTATTTTTGCCGTGATGATTTTTTTTTAAGGGTTCCAGTAAAGATTCATTCATATTATTGTTTTAATCTATTAAAGATGATAATGTATGAATTTGTTGATATTTTAATTTAATAAGGATTAAATTAGAATGTAAATGGAATTGTATTGGATGTTAATGAACATCAAAAATTTTTTGTGCTATATATTTTCGGTATAAATTGTTTTAGATGTTCATATTAAAAGTTTAATTTGAATCATCTATTTGTATCAATGTTTAATAACGATTAGGCATTGTTTTGTTTGCACCGATCTAGTTAATATAAGCATAATCGCCTTAAAACCGTTCCAATTTTGGTGCTGCTACTGTACATAATAAAAAAAAAAAAAAATTTCTTCTGTTTTTTTTTCATTGCTGTTAGCAGCAAGTTTTTTTTTTTTTAAATTTTAATGTTTTTTTTTTCCGGTTTTGTATACGGTTTTTGTATAAACCGTGAGAAAAAGAAAAAAAATATTTTTGGGACTGGTACTGTTCACGTGAACAGTGAACAGTAAGGAAAAAAAATTTTTTTTTTTTTTTTTGGGCATTATAAAGATAATTTTTGTTTGTTATTGTGAAAAGGTTCACAATAATGATACCCGATTATTTTAAAAAGGTTTAAAATAAAAATGGATTATGGAAGATTAAAATTGTTGTGGGCAATTAAGGAATTGTCACATAATTTTGATCGTATTTAATGGTGGTTTGGATAATTAATCAACATAATTAATGAATTATGTCTTGTAGTATTAATTTATATAGTTGATGCATTTTATTTTTGTTGAATGAATGAATGAATTTATTTACGTATTTTTGCAATTGGTTGAAAAATGTAATACCTAGTGTGGCCTTAGTTAATCATGTTTTTCGTAATGATGGAAACATGGTTTGGATGTATTTATGAGATCTCGAATCTCCTTTTATTTCTTTTAATTATGTTTTTGGAATTAGAATGTAAATAGGTTTATTTTGTAATTTTGAAAATGTAATTTAAAGAAGACTAAAGATGGAGATCGGATGCTCACTCCCGCTACATGGACCAAGATGGGACAAAGTCAAGCTTCTCGGGTCCATTAGGATGGATTCCAAACTTGTATTTACTGTTCATTTTGGAAGATAGGCCACACTAGGACCGTTGTAATAGTTTACGTATTTTTCGTTCTTTTGCTTTTCATTCACATGTTAAATAATTGCATCATATTCCGCCTAAACCAAACCACCTAAATGCATGAAAAATGTTTCATATAGTTTGAATTTTCATCATAGACAGACAGATGTCACTCGTTCATAGGGCCATCACCTTAGTCTAAATCATTCACGATATGCTAGAAATTTGTTCACTTAAAATGAATTAAATTTAAGATGATGGGATCTTCCTCTAAAATGAAAATTGAGATTAGTCTTTATAGGAAAAACTACTATGAACCCCTTCTTCGTCGGAAGTCATAATATGTCCCCTTCTACGTTGGGTAAGTAGTGAGTGTTGACCTATTTTACCTCAACATTGTAGTCCGAGTAATATCTCGGGATTATAATGGACTAAAAGATAGAATTTACAGAAATTTATCGACCGAGAATTCTAAAGGTAGAATTAGCCAAGAGGTTGGCTTATCAATTTACAGAAATTGAGTCTTGGGATCATTTATATAATTCTTGAGGGAGGTCAATTGTATAAATGAACGAGTCATCGCATTAAACAGTTTTTCATTAGACTCAAATTTAAAACGATGAATACTTATCATTTTTATTTTCTTTTTCACAGTCACATATACAGATATAACTGCTAAATAACAAAATGGCTGGCCATACTGATGACCCAATGCCAAGTGCGACACTCGCTCGCGAGTCCTGGCTAAAGATCTTTATGGACAACATGAATCAGTCCACGCGACTGAAAAATGATGGGTCCAACTTTGCGGACTGGGAGGCGGCATTACGGAATGCTGCCATTGCTGACGGTAAGCTCAAGTACTTGACTGAGCCACTACCGACTAACCCAGGCCCCAATGCAGGAGCCAATGAATCACTTGCTTATAGTGATTTCGTAAAGGAGGTGGGTGCGATAAAGAACGTACTCATCTTTTCAATGTAATCCAATTTGCAGAGGCGATTCATAGCCCAGGGTGCAAACAAGATTTTCACCACTCTCTCTAACGAGTTCTCGAAAGCTCCGAGGATCGTTAGCTATGAGTATACCTGTCGCTTCTTTGAAGCGAAACTCCAGAAGGGCCAAGCGGTTAGCCCACACATTCTTGCTATGATCGAGAATGTCGAGAAGCTGGAGGCTCTTGGTTGTAAAATCGATGATAAGATCATTATTGATCGTGTGCTTCATTCACTTCATGATGGTTTTGCCCTTTTTAGGGCAAATTACTATTTGAATGATATGAAGAAAAGTCTTCATTTGCTCCACTCACTTCTCGTACAGACCGAGAGTGATCTGAAATTGAGTGGGAGCTCGAAGCAGGACGTTCTCATGATTAGCAACAAGGGTAAAGGTAAGGGCAAGGCTCAGGCTGACCTAGCTGTAGGGAAGCCGAAGTTCAAAAAGCCAGGAAAGGTCAAGAGTGGGCCTGGTGAGACTAGCGGTAGCTCACAAGGAAAGACAAAGAGCAAAGAAAACATGGAGTGCCACCATTGCCACAAGACTGGGCATTGGAGGCGGAACTGTCCCGTGTATGCTGAAGACGTAAAATCAGGCCGCGGCACTCCTGTTGGTACGTCATCTTTTATTCATATGATTGAGATTAACCATGCAAGTTTCGGAACTTGGGTACTAGATACTGGTTGTGGTTCTCATCTGTGTAATCATTTGCAGGGCCTAAGAAGCATCACAACTCTCCTAAAGGGTGATGTGGACCTGCGGGTGGGGAATGGAGCTAGAGTTGCTGTCGTTTCAGTGGGAACATATGTAATCCAACTCCCTAGTGGTTTTGAGTTATTGCTGAATAATTGTTACTATGTACCCAGTTTGTCGAAAAACATTATTTCTGTTTCCGTACTTGATAAGGACGGTTTTTTCGTTTTTAATAAAGGATAATAGCTGTATTTTCTCTTTAAACGATATGATTTATGGTAAAGCTGTTTCCATGAATGGAATATATGTTTTAGATCAAACCACAGATATAATGCATGGGAGTAATAAGAAAGCAAAGGTTGGTGACAAAGATCAAACCTATCTATGGCATTGCCGTATGGGACACATAAATGAAAAACGCTTGAAAAAGCTCATTGATAATGGGACTATCTCCCCATTTGACTATGAATCTTTTGGCACGTGTGAATCATGTCTCATAGGCAAAATGACTCGAATTTCCTTCAAAGGTGTTGGAATGCGCGCTGCTGACCTATTAGGCCTCATACATACTGATGTGTGTGGACCTATGTCAATCAACGCTAGAGATGGCTATAGGTATTTTATCACTTTCACGGACGATTTGAGTAGATATGGTTATGTCTACTTAATGAAGCATAAAAGTGAGTCCTTTGACAAGTTCAAGGAATTCCAGAATAAGGTTGAAAACCAGCTAGATAGAAAGATTAAAGCACTACGTTCAGATCGTGGTGGCGAATATCTTTCGAATGAGTTTGATCAACACCTTAAAGACTGTGGTGTAGTACTGCAGTTAACTCCACCTGGAACACCACAATTGAATGGTGTGTCCGAACTGAGAAATCTCACATTGCTTGATAAGGCTTCCGATCCATGCTGAGTCAAACCCGGTTGTCCTGACTCATTATGGGATATCCTCTATTGTCCCGCTGCTCTATACTTAACCGAAGTCCGTCTAAACTGTAGACAAGACTCCATAGAATTATGGAAAGGGAAACGGTCCCTAACTGTCCTTATTCTGGTTTTGGGGCGGTGATGCTATGTCAAGGTGGAGACCTGACGATAAGCTCGGCCCACGATCGGTCAAGATATACTTTATTGGTTATCCAAAAGGGATGTTTGGTCATTACTTTTACTCGCCTACCGAACATCGAGTTTTTGTTGCGGCTAGTGCGACATTCTTAGAGAAAGAATTTCTCGAGAATAGGACAAGTAATGGAACCTTCGATCTGTCAGAGATTCAAGAACCAACAACCGAGCAAACAATGGAGGAACTTGTTCCTTCATCATCGGCTGCGGTAAATATTCATGAGGAACCTAGAAGGTCGGGTAGAGTCTCCATTCCTCCAGACAGATACATTGGTATGGTCGAGGAGAATGGGAGAGATGACGTTTTACTCCTAGAGAGTAACGAACCCGCTACCTATAAAGGTGCCATGACCTGTTCTAAGCTAAGCCATGCAATCCGAGATGGACTCTATGTATGAGAATGATGTATGGGATTTGGTTGACTTACCTGATAAGGTTCGACCTCTTCAGTGCAAATGGCTTTATAAAACAAAGCATTCTGTAGAAGGACAACCAGATACATACAAGGCACGACTAGTGTCAAAGGGTTTCACTCAAGTCCAAGGATTGCACTATGATGAAATTTTTGCACCCGTAGTTATGCTGCGTTCCATTCGGATAATCTTAGCGATTGCCGCTTTTCATGACTATGAAATTTGGCAAATGGATGTGAAAACCGCCTTCTTAAACGGTTATTTGGAGGAGGAGTTCTACATGGTACAACCCGAAGGTTTCATTGATCCTAAAAATCCTAAGAAGGTATGCAAGCTTAAGCGTTCCATTTATGGACTTAAGTAAGCTTCTCGGAGTTGGAATCATCGTTTCGACCAGGTGATAAAAGAGAATGGATTTACTCGATCGGTCGAGGAACCATGCTTATATATCAAGTCGAGTGGGAGCAAGATTGGCTTCCTAATATTGTATGTTGATGACATACTCTTGATTGGGAATGACATACCTCTCTTAACTTCGGTAAAAGTTTGGTTAAAGAACCATTTCCAGATGAAAGATCTGGGTAAGGCACAAAGAATTTAATGGGGTCCGTATCTACAGGATGATCACAGACGACGTGTTTTGTCCCTACACATACAGGATTCTTAGAGGATAAGATTCTGAGGTTCAGCCATGACCAACCTGTCCAAGAAGGGGGGGAACCTTCCAATTGGTCTCTGTGATGCATTTTGAGGTAAAGCTTCAGCCCAAAGACATCGAATAGGTCGAGCGCCTTAGTCTCGGATTCCATAATGGCATCCCTATCAGGATCGATCAATGTATCCATGATATGCAACTTCCCGACTGCAATATGTCATTGAGTATGACGGTCGTTACCAAGGTATCCAGGTGAAACCCAACTGGATAGCTTGTTAGAATCTCCTTAAATACCTCCGGAGGACTAAGGATGGGGTATTGCTTAATGGAGGTGACACTTGATCTAGCGCAACCGGTTACCAATGCTAGCTTTCAAACGGACGAGATGACCATCGAAATCCTCAGCTCTGGGCTTCGGTGTTTACTCACCTCCTTAAAATGGCGCTGGGTCAGCTGAAAAGCTCTAAACAAAATGGTTATAGGTAGAGTCTACACTGAGTCCGATACTATCCGCTACACTTCAGAGGCTGCGAAGGAAGCTATATGGATGCGTCAGTTCTTACAGGGACTAACTGTAGTTCCTAGTTCGGATGACCCGATCACCATCTATTGTGATAAAAGTGGTGCCATCTTCCAGGCTAAGGAGCCTAAGTCCAGCAACAAGTCTAGGCATGTACATCGGAAGGCTCACATGATCCGAGATTACGTGGAGCAAAGGGAGATAGTGATAGACAATATTGCTACGGATGATAACGTTGCAGATCCTCTCACTAAACCGTTAAGATATGATAAGCATGAATGGCACGTTATTTCCATGGGAATTAAGCGTGTTCCTGAGTTGTATTAGTTGTTTTGTATGGATTAGACATCTGTATCTTTTTCATAAAACTATTAATGAAATCATCGTTTTGTTTTATATTTTGTTTTTCATGTGGGTTGTACTGACAACATTGAACACCACAAAGTGAACTGAATTACATTATATTTGTTTTGGTCCTTAATCGCCTACATGAGCTGATAACTCTGGCAATTATTCTGTGAAGTCGATTGATGGTGGGTTCAACGAGCCATAAGTCAAACAGTTGACTGATCGATTACATATGCGAGTTATAATGATACCTCGCAGGACAATTTTGTGACAACGTTATGGAGTCCTAAATGTTTCAGAACATTAGGTGAAGGTCGTGTATAGGACATCCCTATGTTCCTAAAAAAGAGTCGATTCTTTTGACTATCGACTGTCTCTTGAGATAAGGCATTTTGTGCTTTGGGTTTCTTCTCATTGTCGAGCCGTAACAGAGGCTTAATTAGATTTTCACCACTGGGTCATTTCAATAGCTGCGCTTGGATTGCAAGTTTTCGAGTTGCAAAATATCCCACCTTTATCAGGATATGATATTTCTCAGGGCCACTCGAGGAGCTGTAACTGAAATGCATGGCCATGCTTGAATGAAGATTCGTTTATCAGTTAAGTTACTCTCTAGTCGGGGAAACCACTCTTGATACAGATCACTTGTAAAATACGACCTTTGTGAATACGGACTTTGCAAATTGTTTTACATTGAGTGAGAGAAATTTATTATGGATATGAAAATCGGTTATCGCACATACACTTGTACGGACAAGT
Source organism: Heliosperma pusillum (assembly GCA_022085475.1). Taxonomy (NCBI): domain Eukaryota; kingdom Viridiplantae; phylum Streptophyta; class Magnoliopsida; order Caryophyllales; family Caryophyllaceae; genus Heliosperma; species Heliosperma pusillum. The sequence goes on from JAIUZE010028220.1 coordinate 11,843, forward strand.
GGGAGATTGTTGGAGCCAGTGTCCTCCACAGTTAGTGCAATAACATAAATAAATCTCTATAGGTTCACAGGGTATACTTTGTATTGTAATCAGTTGATTAACGTTTATCGATAACGGTTGGCTTGCTAGATAAGTTTGACGTTATTGTCATACAGATGGCGGTGATCAACTGGTCCCTAAACGTCACACCTAAAGGATGTGATTGAGAGATGTGATTATTTGAGAAAATAATCATATTGATACCTTATTAAATGACTAAAAGGTTAGTCGGTGTTTTTGACTAAAAGGTTAGTCGATGTGATGATGATATAATTATTTAATAACGATTAAATAATGTTAGCTAAGACGAATTAACTGTAATTCGTAATTAAATATAAAATGTTATATTTAGTTGTAGTATATAATGTGAGCTTAAACGAATTAAAATGTTAATTCGAAATTAAACATAAACCGTTATATTTAATTTGCAGGATTATAAATATACCGATATTTATAATTGAAGTATATATTATACGATTGTCATAATAATTTTTATGTTAATATATCTACTGCAAAATGTTGTAATGGACCTTATTAATGAATGACAACATATTAGACAAATATAATATGTATAACATTATATTAAATGGAAGCTAATATAACCGAAAAAAGTGTCCAAATACACTGAGGAATTTTGGTCAAATTGGTAACAAAATAAGAGAAAAATATCCCTTATTTTCTCCTATTGGTGCCGTGTGAGAGGGGGTATATGGGAGGAGTTTTACTCATTCCAACTCTCTAATTGAATCATCATTAATTTACATCACAAAAAGATACAGACTCTTTTTCTCTCTAAAATTTTCTAGCAAATACAAGGGCATTTCTCAATCAATCTTGGGTGAGACGATTAGGAGGATATCTGCTTTGATATCTGTTCTTAGGCCGAATTTACGAGGACTAAAGGTTATTCCTAATCCCTTTGTTTACTATGCAATTTCGTTTATGACCCGTGAATCATATAAATCGTAATTTCATTATAATCCTATAAGATTAAAGGGATGTATACGGATATATTTCCACAGATGATGGTTGTTGTTAATTGATAGTTGAGATGAGAATTGATGATTTGTGATGTTAAAAATGATGATTGTTGTATGTTGAGCCTTAGTGAAAATTGTGATTTTTGTGCACTTTAGACCCCATCCGGCCGACCGGCAGCCGGTCAGCTGACCGGCTGGGGAGTGACTGATGTTGAATTGTTGTTTACGTAAAATTTTAATATACATTACGTCTCAGCCGGCCGACCGGCAGCCGGTCAGCCGACCGGCTGAGATACATGCCAATATTACTTCATTTTCTCATATGACTATGGTCCCAGCCGGGTAGCCGGCAGCAGTACCTTTGACCGGCTGGCACACACTGCATTTTCAGTTCGTTTTCAAATTTTACTATGGGTGCCAGCCGGGTAGCCGGCAGCCGGTCCCCTTAACCGGCTGGCACATGCTGGAATTCAATTGTAATTCTTACTTATGTTTTTCATTTATAATATTTTCGATGGTTCATTTATCGTATAAATTTACGTAATGACTTTAAATATTAATGTTTCGAATATATGATATTCCTTTCGCTTGTATCGCATGTTTTGTGACGGTTTTCGATATGTCCCACTTGATCATTTTTTGCACAGGTTATACGTTTGACACTAATTGTCTATGTCCTTTGTACTCGGGCATTCCCGTGGTACCTCTTCGTTCGTAATGCTGGAATATCGAACGGGGAGTGTAGCCGACTCTTAATTCATGTTTTGTGTGCATATGACGACCTTTGTTTGTAGGCGAACGCTTTGCGTTGATCGACCCGGCTGGCAATTTTGTATACTGCGAGTGGTGTCATTGCATGTAGCGTACCGCTTGTTATGAGGCTTGTGCTCTTTTCCACGCTCTTTCGTGAAGGTTGACCGAATTTGGGGTACTCGGCGTCTATGATTGACCGAGTCTTGGATGCGAAATGTTTATCGCATGTCGAATCGGAAAATGTTATTCCGAGAGTCTGGCCAGGTTTAGACTAGGATCGGATATTTATATCGTCGTCCTACCGGTGGATATTAGTCTACATATACGAAATGTATTGAATCGTGTATGCGTTCAGGGCAATGTTTTATCCCGTGGATGCCTTTTAATCATACTTGCATGTACACGGTGCTAGTGTGTGTCATTTATCATGAGAGATGTCGTCAACGTATTGTACGTTTGAATGGATGATTATATGATTGATTATTTGTGATCATTGGATGACTTGACATGGTTTGTTTGTCGAGTCTCAATCTTATCAAACTTATGCCGCTAACGGTGAGATGTAAGCCCTAGTGAGTGTATGGTTGCCTAAGAGTGTCATCCCCGAGTCTATTTATAGTATGATGGTTACAGATGTGTACTTCATGTGCTCTTATCTTTACATATTGAATTGCCTATTTATTCTTCTCGTATATCACATGTATATCTATATATGCATGCTTCTACTTTTGTATTTCCGTTTATGTACGTTTAATGTGATATGGATGGGAGAACCCAGAGTTACTCCCCACTGACTGTGGCGTTCATGTTTTTCATGGATGAACAGGTTGCTTGATTTGATGGCTTTTTGCTTGTGGTATTTTGGGTTCGGGTGTGAGCTAGCGGGCGTTGGCCAGGATGAATCACCTCTAGACGTTGTTTAGCTAGTTTGGTAATCACTTTGATATTTGATAACATTTTGAGAGACTTTGTCGCTTTGTAGTATATTCTACTTTGGTTTGTAATTATTTGACATTCCTCGTATTTTATCTTAGCATGTAAAAAGTTTTACAAACACCGTATTTTCAGCTATATAAATCACATGCTTGTTATGTTTTATTTCCGCATTCGCGAGGGTTGTCAAAGTTGGTATCAGAGCTTTAACGCTCCCGACGCACACACGTGAAGCCTAAACTTAAATTACTTGACCTTGAAATAATAAATGAAAGATGGGTAGACTTAAGGACTTTACTTGGTAGTCTTTAGTGTATTTGATGTTTGTTAGGTTCTAACTTGTTTGTTGATTGTGTTGAGTGATGTTATGTTTGTTTGTATCTACCGTCTTGAGGTGGATTATGTGTTACCTAGAAGAAGTATCCTCTACCAAAGATTGAAGTTTGACGAGCCTATATGAAGCGTAATTCTCCCTCATCGATGATTTCTCTTGTCTATAGCGCACCTTTCTCTATTCCTTCTACCTAGGTGCTTCCTTCTCTTCCAACTTGTTTTCCTCTTGGAAATTACTCTTGATAGTTTCCTCCATCTTACCATTGGTATCCTCACCTTCCTCTTGTACCCTTTTTGTGGATGTCATACCCATTTGTTTGTAGTATATTAACCTTGGTTGGAAGAATTTTGGACTTTGTGGAATGTTAGTGTTGATTAGAATGAATTTGGGATTCGAGAAAAATTGTGTAGACTTAAGTTCTCCCCTAGTGGTGAGAGTTGGTATCCTTGAGGAGAGTGTGGTAAGGTATGTTTGATGATTTTAATGTATAAATAGTTCATGATATTCGATGGTGTAAGGTTGAATGAGTTGGCTATGACTTCTTAACTCATTAGTAATTTAATCTTTTGGACTTAGAAGTTTAGTATTGTTATGAAGATCATGCTTATGATAGGTCTAATTGGTGTAAATAAGAAGCTTTGAATGATATCTTGAGGTGCGAAATACTTTTGAGGTTAAGTGACGTCGTGTGGTTTCCTATTGTGTGTTTGTGAGTATAGGCTTGGTGGAAAAGCATTTGGCTATAGTTCTTGGATTCAAAGATATGATCTTATCTTATGGTATCGGAGACTCGTTTGAAGTAGTAAGGTTTCGTTGTAAGTTGAACCATATTACTTGAGGATTATAGATATGAGCGAGATTCGATGATGTGAGCTATGATGGAAATACCTTGGGACATTAATGATGATGTTTGACTCGATGTTGTACTTTGATAAAAATGAACTCGTGGGGTATATGACTTGAAAATGACCGAGTGTAAGGGATTATTTGTTAGTCCTTCAGTTAAAGAAACCTTTGAGGTTGTGTTGAATATTTGAGCTAAAGGAATGTTACTATGCTTGAGTTGCAATTTCGCATTTGGGAATCCGTGTGATATGAAAGGATGGATGAATTGGGTTGTAGTCGATTTGTCAAATTTAGGCGTACCTTACTTTGATGATTTGTGGTACGATGGTCCCTTGTTTGACCTTTATTATTGGGATGACTTGCTTTGCTATCACCCTAAGTTTGAAAAGAGAAATTTTGTGGATTAAACCTTAAACCTTTACTCGTGCCATTGTCCCTTTTCATTTCCATTCTTGAATGTTTTTGTCAAGATTGATCTTTAAGGAATCGCATGCTCGTATCTTCTTTCTTACTCGGATATCTTCATAACTCTACTATCTGCTTTGTCTCTTACTTATGACCTCGTTATTTTCAAGCGTTCCTCTCTTATAATCTCGTGCCTGAGTATTCTCGTGTTCTCCTTGAGATTTCCTTATCGTTTCCTAACTCGTTGCTGCTTAATCTTTTCTCTAGTGGTTTGGATATCCCGTTGTAAGGCTCAGAGAGTAAGTGTAATGTATTTTGGAATTCTTTAGTTAGAATATGTGTCTTTGGATTGAGTAAATTTCATGTTATATTTGATCATGGAAAATAGGACTTAAGCTCTAGGATGAATCCTAATAGTGACAATGTACGCTCTCTTGGTTATTTTAGATTTGGAGTTTGGTATTGTAGTATTATTTTGAGAATTGAGTGGATCATGATAATAGTTCGTTGTTGCGGGATATTGAAATAGTTACCTTGGAGGTTGTTTGGGAAATTGTTGCCTTAAATTGTTACGCTCTAAAAAGGAATCTTACTTGTGAAATTTAGATTTGTGACCAGATTCGAGGAATAATCTCGTAAGCAAAGACCGATACGTTTTGAGTTTGATGAGCTAGATGATTTGATTAATTGACGTATCGCCATGTGTTTGGCAATATATATGATTTGGAATTGGTACTCATCCTTTGCTTGATGCATGGTGAGTTGACTTTCAAAGATGAGAAAGTTCATTGTAAATTTAGGATAATGAGTTTGAAGTAAATTTAATCAAGGATTTTCATGGTAAGTCTCTTTTACCTTGTGGTTGTTAGCGATCATGTTTCCCTATATGTAAATATTTTGGTGGATGGTTTCTAGTAAGCGTTTTGATGAAACTAAGAAGATTAGAGTACGTAATAAATCTTTCATGTGGATTGTTAGTTGTGGAATCTACCGTGCCGATTGACTTTAGTAGATACTAATTGAATTTGAATAATTGGGTTAGAGGCTTGAAGTCTCGTGGTTATGAAATAATTTTCGTAGGAATCTAATGATTGAAAATGTTGAGTTGGAAATTCGGTAATTCGCATTCTCTTGAGGACTAGTTTATTCGTAAAGTTAGTGATGTCGAATTCTTGTAGATCTTCCTGCCGATTTTATCGTGATCTTCCTATCCCGAAGAGTTCGATTTGTTTCGTTTTTGCGTGTTTTGTATATATTTTGTTACCCTGAATTGTGTGTGAGATGTGCGAGTCGCTCTATGTACGTGTAATGTCTTCTTATTTTGATTTTATCTTTGAGAAAACCTTCAAATTTCCATATTGTATTCCAAATTTAACTTTTCAAAGAAGTCTAAAGATGGATTGTGTACCCTCTTTTTTTTGGAGAAAATGGATTCCTTTTTGCTTTTATATTTGGATTTTGCGTTTGGTTGGATGTCTGGACTTGTTATTGGAGATGTCTGGTGACTAGTCCTACACTTACTAACGCTTGTTTGGTTTTCGATTTCACTATTTCGACATTAATTTGATTTGGATAACTAGAAGACTCGTTCGCGACGGGGACTCTTGAGATCCGTAAATAAAGTTTCGCACCTATGAAAAATTTCTTTAAAACATTTTTGAGAAGAATCTCGTTTCGTAAATGTTTCCCTTGTAAAAGTTTTCGTATTAATTTTGAAAACCAATTCTTGTCCTTGATACTTTTGTTTTCTACCCTCAAGTTTCGAGGACGAAACTTTTTAAAAGGTGGGGTGATTGTAACACCCGCAAATGTACCCTATTTTTATAGTAAAAATATTATACGGATACTTTTCAGCGAATTTTTGTTTTGGTCTAGAATTTAATTTCCCGTGTCTATTTTAGAAAATCCGAGTTCGTTTTCGGACTTTACGCGAGTTTCCGAGTAAGTTACGTCTTAAGACGCTTATGGGCTTTTTCCCATATTTTTCCACTTACTCCCTCATACTCCCTCAAACCCTAAACTCCCTCACAACTCACTCCCTCTTTCTCATCAAGTAACCACCCAAAACCTAAGCTCCATACTTGCTCAAACTCATAATCGACACTACTCCTTCGTTACTTGTTCAAATACGCTAATTTTCATCTTAATCTTCCGCTCTCATCGTCCTTTACCTTTAGTGGTAATAAAACTACCTTCTTTCTCACTTTTTAATTTATCCGTCTTTCTCAAAGGTGAATTATATTCATCTTTTGTCGTATTTGTTTAGGTGGAGACCTTCAAGACCCCGTTAAGGATTACTATCTAGTGGAGGAAGGCTTAGAAATAGATTGAAGACGCGTAAAGGTAACGGTGAAGGGTTACTCGATATCATTTACGTGTTTTATGTGGTTTCAATGTTAGTGATCGTAATTAGAATATGATTAGTAATCTTAGGAAATGTGTTGTTGATGATGGTTGTTGTTAATTGATAGTTGAGATGAGAATTGATGATTTGTGATGTTAAATGATGATTGTTGTATGTTGAGCCTTAGTGAAAATTGTGATTTTCGTGAACTTTAGACCCCAGTCGGCAGACCGGCAGCCGGTCAGCTGATGTTGAATTGTTGTTTACGTAAAATTTTAATATACATTACGTCTCAGCCGGCCGACCGGCTGAGATACATGCCAATATTACTTCATTTTCTCGTATGACTTTGGTCCCAGCCGGGTAGCCGGCAACCGGGCCCTTTAACCGGCTGGGACACACTGTATTTTCAGTTGGTTTTCAAATGTTACTATGGGTGCTAGCCGGGTAGCCGGCAGCCGGTCCCCTTAACCGGCTGGCACATGCTGGAATTCAATTGTAATTCTTACTTATGTTTTTCATTTATAATATTTCCGATGGTTCATTTATCGTATAAATAAACGTAATGACTTTAAATATTAATGTTTCGAATATATATTATATTCCTTTCGCTTGTATCGCATGTTTTGTGACGGTTTTCGATATGTCTCACTTTGAGTCGGTTTTACACATGTTACGGTTTGAGCACTAATTTTCTATGTGCTTTGTACTTTCATTCCCTTGGCTACCTCTTCGTTCGTAAGGCTAGAATGTCGGAATGGGGAGTGTATCCTTACTGCTTAATTGTATGTGTTAGTGGGCATATGTTGACGTTGTTGGGAGGCGAACGCTTTGCGTTGATCGACCCGGCCGTCAAATGTTGTATACTTGCGAGGTGGTATCATTGCATGTAGCGTACCGCTTGTTATGAGGCTTGTGCTCTTTTCCGCCTCTTTCGTGAAGGTTGACCAAATTTGAGGTACTCGGCGTCTATGATTGACCGAGTCTTGGATGCGAAATGTTTATCGCATGTCGAATCGGAAAATGTTATTCCGAGAGTCTGGCCAGGTTTAGACTAGGATCGGATATTTATATCGTCGTCCTACCGGAGGAAATTAGTCTACATATACGAAATGTATTGAATCGTGGATGCGTTCAGGGCAATGCTTTATCCTGTGGATGCCTTTTAATCATACTTGCATGTACACGGTGCTAGTGCGTGTCATTTACCGTGAGAGATGTCATCAACGTATTGTACGTTTGAATGGATGATTATATGATTGATTATTTGTGATCATTGGATGACTTGACATGGTTTGTTTGTCGAATTCCAATCTTATCAAACTTATGCCGCTAACGGTGAGATGCAAGCCCTAGTGAGTGTATGGTAGCCTAAGAGTGTCATCCCCGAGTCTATTTATAGTATGGTGGTTACAGATGTGTACTTCATGTGCTCTTATCTTTACATATTGAATTGTCCATTTATTCTTCTCGTATTTCACATGTATATTGACAAGGTTGTCGCGTACCCTAATCAAAGATAAATAACCCAGACTAGGCTAACAACAAATTAATGTAATTAGGGAAGTAAGTGGTTGATATCGGGGAGACGGGAGATACTTGTGAATAGTTATGGTTAGAGCTCTATCTTGTACGATTGGCAAATGTTTGTCACTAATTACTAAATGCTATAATAAAAATGATAACAATACAATAAAGAAAAGGATCTAGGGAAGTAGGTTCACACATGTAGATTAACATATTGATGAAATTGGATTTGGAACATGCAAATAATTCATTGTGAGTTCGTAAGAATGATGTGTTAATTACAATCATAGATCAGATGGTCTAGCAGGCTTTTAGGCAATTTACTAGGTCTTAAGCTACCATGTCATGCTTTGTCTATTCAATTCACGTATTTCTACCTTGGATAAGAATTCCATTTTAGTCAATGATTTTGGCCAGAAATCGTTAACCATCGTTACAATCCAAACATGCATAGACACAACGTTTTAAAGGCACAATTTCTTTATCCAATTTTCATCTTTTAATTAACCTAACATGGCTACCCTACACCCTAGAAAAATGACTACTTATGCATGATTAACAATGAAAGGGTAACTAAGATTATAAAACTAAGAATGGTAAACATGATAAAGGAAATACTAAAAGAAAATGAAACTATAATGTAAACACGAGAATAAATATTACCGGAAAGGATGAGCAAAGATCGAAATAGAATAAGAACTTGAATAGGAAACGCAAACCCGGAAACTTGAGTTCCAATTACAAGTAGAACCATACAATTGAAGAAAACTTAGAACTAAACTAAACAAGAGAAAACTAAAACTAAACTAAACTAAGAAAGATGAGAGAAAGAAGAAAAACTAATCTAATCTAATGTTGTGTGGAGGCTAGGGTTTTTGTACCTCTTATTTGTGTGTGTTGCATAGGGTATTTATAGGGTTGAGAGGCTGGCCAAATGTGGTCGGATTCATACCCTAGACAACCTAATAAAGCACTCCATTAAGGCTTGGTAGAAGAAGAGCCAAGAAGCGTTCATCAGCAGACTTCCTCGATCGGGTTTATGGATCCCCGATCGGGGATGTTGTCTGTTCAGAATTTTGACTTTCGTTTGATCTTCTTTTGGTACGTGACTTTATATACCTTGGCTCCATTGACTTTAGATTCGAATGGGGACGTAACTAAAACCTCTTGGGCCTCATTTCCTCTCCTATTTGAGCTTGATCATGTCCCCAAGGGTTAGGGTCGGAGCATGAGGTTTGAGACGACTTTCGTCGACGAATAGCAAAACCGTCGCAACTTGTGCATATGAGCTCGGAATGACTTTAAACTTGTTCCCTTTGACTCGGAACCTCTAGATATTTATAGCATGCCATCTTAACCTCACGTAATCGTCCTTCTTAGCTTCTCCTTGCTCATATTTCCTTCAAATGACGGGATTTTAAGTAGAAACGACTCAATTCCTACAAATGACATTAAAGCACGAGAAATACCGCAAAGGAGAGATTAGCTCATAAAACCACTTCTTAAAGTGAATAAACCATATCAAATCGAGCTAAAATGAGGGGATAAAATCATATAAATTAACACTTATCAAATTCCCCCAAACTAAACCCTTGCTTGTCCTCAAGCAAGCATACAATAACAAACATGACAAGGACAAGGGCGACGAGCAACAATCAATCCAACCAAATGCAAATCCCATCAAGTAGCTTATAGAGCACAATGAAATACATCCCGAAACAACGTGGGCATAGGGAAAATGCAAAACATGGTTGATATTTACATAACGGCGCAGCATAAGGAACATCAAATAGACTTTTCGGCTCTTGCATGATCTTTTGACGATGAACTCTCACGGTGCACTCAACACTCAAATTTTTATATAAAACAAGGAAATATTATTTTATATTTGAGTGGCACTCTCCTATCTACGACTCATGAGAATGCGCCCGCAATCTAATATGGTAAACATTACAAAACTACAAGTCAATACAATCATGAAAAGCATAGAAAGAAGCCAAAAGCAAGAAGAAGGCTATGGGAGATGGGTAACAAAGTGGACAAATGAATTATGGTAATGTGGAGCTAAGGTCAAGCTAGCAACATACCAATTATGCAAGGATGCTCAATCAAAACTCGGAACCATTCCCAAGAAAATAAAACTAAGCCAAAAATAGCAAATTGGCTTATACTCATGGCAACACAAGAGTGAATTTCCAAACTTTTTGAATTTCGGATCATGGAAATAACACTCACAACTTCTTCTTCTTTTCATAAACCATTTTTTTTCTTTTCAATACATGCTTCTTTCTTTTCATTCTTTCATATTCAACATCATTTGTTTTTTCATTTCTTTTTCTTTTCATTCTTGTTTTTTCTTTGAACTCTCTTTTTTTTTTTTCTTTTTCTTTGGCACGGCTGTAACAACCCGGAATATACCCTATTTTTCTAGTGAAAATATTTACTAACACTTTTCAATAGAACTTAAGTTTTTAAAATAGGAATTTTTGTTCCGAGTCTTATTTTGAAATTCCGCGTTCGTATTTGGAATTTTTGAGGGATTCCATAAAAAGACCGTTTTTAGTCATCTTTGACTTTTCTTGACTTTTAAGTCGTCTTGGACTTTTCTTGACTTTTTAAAAGTCGTCATTGACTTTTCTTGACTTTTAAGTCGTCCTAAACTTTTCTTGACTTTTAAGTCATCTTTGACTTTTCTCGACTTTTAAGTCGACTTTGACTTTCGTTGACTTTTTCCCGACTCGCCTTATAAGTTTGAAGACCGCAATTTTATTTAAAAAAATAATATTTTTGATTTATTTTTATTTAGATTTATTAGAATTTATGATAATTTAATAAAATTATTTTGACGCTTATCGGAAATGAAAGAATAAGTTTACGGTTTTAACCGAACGTTCATTTAACTATCCCCGACGCATCGTAATGCGCGCAACAAAATCGAAACTCGACTTTGGCATGAGTCACGCGCCCATGTCATCGCTTTCCACTCACCATAAGATATTTTAATTGTTTTGAATAAACTAATCAAAATATCTAGATATTTATTAACTTTATCGATCAGTTAACGAAAATTACGCAAATCGTTTACAAAACTGATCCGACAAACACACTTCTACACGGCTCAAACTCTCTCTAATAGACCTTGATATTTTCATTACTTTTGATTAATATATCATAATATTTAGATATTATTTCACTTTATCGAACAGTTAACGGAAATTACGCAAAACGATCGAAATCGGATCCGTCTCCTCATCATTCCACACGGCTCCATCTCCTCTTTTTGTCCTTGATATTTTCTTTCTTTTTCATTATAATAACATATTATCTTGATATTTATTGTAATTAACTTTATCGTTAATTATATTAAATCGTTTACCGTAAAATAATTAGTAAACGCGAGTCAATTACGTAACAACAAATTCAAACTCCGACATCCTTAATTGCCTATAAACACACGGCTCCACCACTCATCATAACTCACAAACAACTTTTCATTTTACAACAAATCAAATTAAGATCAAAACATCACTTTATTTGA
>JAIUZE010028222.1:0-15109 GCA_022085475.1 Heliosperma pusillum
TGGTTTCTAATCTTTATTAGCTTTGTGCCAAGTCCAAGTGCTCCATTGCTTTCCCTTTGTTTGCGATCGGTGTTGTTCTGGTCGTTGTTGTGTTGTTGTATGGGCATGCATGCAACCAGGGGTGGTGATTCCCCTCCCCTTCCCCCACCTCCCATAGCATGCTTCTCCCCTTTTCTGGTCTCGTGTTGTGGGTTGTCGTCGGTAGCGGGTGATGGGTTCGGTCCTCCGCTCCATGTCTAGTGGTATTTATGATCGATTAGGAGTTCCCCCTTCTCCTCGCCCCCTCCCCCTCATATCGGTTACATTGCTACTGTCTCTAGTTGGTGGTCCTTTTGACCTTTCATCCTATTCTTTAGTTGCATGTGCTTCTGGTATATTGTGTCATCTTCCAAAGGGTTTAGTCTTGTGTAAGTCGGAGTCGGACTTGCATGTGGGCTTTGTTGATCTTTATTTTATGAAGGATTTGATGGGATCTCGCCTTCTTCCTTTTGAAATAGGTTTTCGCTAGGTCAATTTTGATTTTAATCGGGGTTTCGGTGATCGTAGTTGGTCGAGTCAGGTAGGTTGGTGGTGACGGTGGGGTTGGTGGTCATTTCACGTTTTATGACGTTTTCCTTAGGCTTACTGTTTTTTCAGTTTTTTCAAGTTGTCATCGCATTAGTAAGCAAACTTGTGAAGTGCATGTTGGGTGTTCTGGGTAAAGATCGGATAATTAATTGTCCCTTCAGGAAAATATCGACTAATTCAAACTTGGGTGTCATGTCCTTTAGTTTGATTGAGGTCTCATCTATTAGTAACGTTGTTATTCCTTGTTTGAGAGAAGCGATCTACATGTTGATTTTCTCATTGTGTTGTTCTTATGTCCAAGGGGTTCCATCTCTAAGGTGTAGAAGATTTATTTCCATTGATGGTAGATTTCGTCGTCTTGCCTTCCTTATTTCTTTTCTACGCTCTTTTCGTAAGAGCGTAAGTGCACCTTGTTATTGTTACTCTACGGCTCGTATGTATTGACAGTGTCTGGAGGCCAGATGTATTGATGAAGCTGACTCAAACGTTTGTGACCATTATCCCGTCCTTCTCCACCATACAAGCATTTCTTTAGTTTATCTTATGGTTGTAATTTTAATTTTAAATAATGCTCATGTAAATATGTAATCCTTAGTTATGGCTTTATAGTACTAGACTTAATAGTCAGAATTTTGGCACTATTCAACACAATAGCTTACTATGTACTGTTGTAAGTTATTCTCACCCTGTCAAAAAACAAAATCTCCTGTAACAATTTCCATAACGTTAGTGTAGAGGTGGCAATCGGGTCAATCAGGTCGATTACGGGTCGGGTTCAGGCAGTTCGGGTCATGTCGGGCTCGGGTTTGGTCGGGTCAAGTTGCTTATTCAGGCCGAGTCGGGTTCGGGTTGGGTCGCTTACGGGTCAGGTTAATCAGGTCAATAACTACAACAGGTCGGTTCAGTTTCGGATCGGTTGACCAATGAGTCGGCATATATCAGGTCAATATGCTTGATCAGGTCAAGACCGGTTTGGTTTCGGGTTACTAATGGGTCGAGTATTTTATACTGTTGTCTTAAATTTGAAAATTAATCGGGTCTATGGTCGGGTCGTTCTGTTAAAAGATCACTTTTGAACTTATGAATTATAATATTGGATTAGAGGAACTCGATCCAAAAGATATTTGTAAATTATAAGAGTATAACACTATAAAAGTTGATGATTGAATAATTTCATTGAATTACACTTATGTTGCTCGACCTCGATTATAAGTATATGACATGAGTGCCTATCCAGTGTCGGATTCGCCTATATTATGGACAAAAAATAATGTTTTTGGTCTAAATTAATTAGTTGTTTATGTAGTTCATAGTTTTGAACATGTGACATATGAAGTGTGGCAAGGAACTAAATGAATTACCTATGAAATAGATTTTATATATTATCTTGACGGTGATCCTACGTATTTAATTTTGAATAGACTCTATTAGAATGGTGTATTTGAGGTTTGGATTTTAAGATCATAATTAATAACCGAGGTCGGATTGTATGGTCATAACTCATAACTCTTTCTTCCCTTTATTGTTTTCAATGAGCCAAAACTAAACACTCTTTTTCTCATAAAGTGTTAATTTAAAAGTTTCTACATATATCACTTGCAAAATAATTATTAATAAGTTTAACTAGGAATATAGCGTACTAAATTTACAACTGACTATTTATTTTAAGATTACATTTTGTTTTGAAAAATAAAATGAGCGATAATTTTTTATATCAAATTTATTAACAAAAAAAAAACTATAAAGGAATTTAGATTCTTAAAAAAGATTATTTGGCTATGAGTCGGGTCGAGTTTAATCGGGTTAAAACGGGTTACATGTCGGTTCAGTTCGATTTGGGTCAGGTCGGGTTTGTGGGTTAATCGGGTTTCGGGTCGGGCCGGATCGAGTAACAAGTCGGTTCGGGTCATATTATTTCAGGTTCTATCGGTTTATCGGTTAACCTTCGGGTCGGTTCAGACAGTGACGAATCTAGGATTTATGCAATGGGGGTGACTGGTGAGTGGTGAGTAGGTGTTTTTATAATATTTATGCCGCATTAGTAAGACCACTTTAGAGACTTACTATACAACTAAATAATATTAAGTACACAAAAAAAAAACAAGTACTCACTCACTCAACATAACACTAAGGAAATTCAAAAATTTGACTTTTCAAACCTACTAAACAATAGCTTTCGTATATCAGTAATTAATATGTCAGGCGGTTTCATGTTATAAGACGATTTATTTGTATATAAATGAGTCTTTCATTGTTCGTAATAAAAGAAATTTTATTGAAAATGATCGTCTTAAGGTGTAAAACCGTCTTATTCTAAAATTGGTGTTAATATATAATTGTCAATTAGTTTTTCACAAACTTGTAGGAGTCCAAATTATAGAATTTACGACAATTTACCATCCTATGAAGAACACTAATGTTTTGCTATGAAATATGTTTGTATATGGATATTATTGCATAAAGGCTCTTATCACAGTAAATTCCAAGCAAAAAATCTCTATATTCACTAATATGGGTTGGTCATTATTCAGACGTCTCATTTTCGTCTGAAAAAATAAAACGGGATTTTGAAACCATTGTACAATCAAATGCGACCCATTTTGGAAAACAATTTAACATAATTTATAGGATTAACTAGATCATTGTGATTACAATTGACTATAAAATGGTCACATAAACCAACCTTAATTGTTTCAGAAAAAATGACCGTCTGAGACAAGAATTTGTTCACTAATATACTACTGGTCTCCTCCCAAACAAATCACCAATATACTCCATAATTTATTGGGTATTGCTCTTTCATGGACATGATTTACTCAATCATGGACATAATTGACCAATTTACCCCTCTCATTTCAACCCCAAATTTCTTTCTCTATTCAATCCCCCTTTGAATTCTACCAGGCCACCTCTACCCCACCCCTACCACCGCCCTTCTCTGCATCTAACCGTCCACCGCCGCCGCCTTCTCTCACCTTCCTAGACCGGCGATTCCACCGCACCAATGCCCAACCACCGCGTGCTTTCGGGGGTTGGGCCGACCACCTCTCTCGCCTCCTTATACACATCCAAATAGATGTGCCGACCACCTCAGGCCACCACTGTCGCCCACCTTCGATGCTTCCGCCGAAACGACCATCCCACCAGGCCCCTCCCTAGCCACCCTAGTCTACCGCACTAACGGACCACCGCATGCTGCTCCTTCTCTCGCCTCCTTACACACATCTAAATAGATCGGTTGACTACTTCAGGCCACCACCGTCGTCCATCTTCGGTGCTTATGCCGACCAGATTCCCACCGCCACCACCGGCCCCCTCCCCAGCCACCATTTCCCCATAAACCCTAATTTCATAATTCCTAATTTTTTCTAACTCTAATATAGCCATTACATAATTGTCAATTATAATTTGATAGAAAGAATAAATAAAGCATCGAAATGAGAATCATTGCTTTGAATATGAGAATTATGATTATAATTGAGTAATTCAATAAGGATTTGATAAATTTTAAGGGATAGAACATGAAAGAATTTGTTATTTTTTGTTTACTAGCAAAAGGGTAAAGTATGGAAATTTTGTGGTAAAATGTCCATGAAAGAGTAAAAGTTGTCCATGAAAGAGCAATTACGTAAAATAATATTCTTAATATATTATTAATATATTTACTCCATAATAAAATACTTTCTCCATTCAACTCCACTCTACCATTTTCATTTTTACACACTATTCATGAGTCGGCATCTAATTGCAATTTTCTCTCAATATATAAGTGAAAATATATTCATGTGTGATCTTGTTTGATTCGTCTTTACGAGTACATTATTAATATCCAACTTTTATAATTTTTGCAAACACGTAGCTAACGATATTTACCGCGTAAAACACGTCTCGGCAAATGTGAAAAAATAATTTGGTAGAGTGGAGTTGAATGGAGGAAGTAATACTTACTCCGTATATCTACTATCTAATACTTCCTCCATAATAAAATAATATTCTTAATAAGAACCCCAAAAACAGTGTACTCCGTACAAAATAAATGAAAGCATTAAACGCGTGTCGGGTCTAAGTGGCAAGAGGGTAAGAGATAAAAGAAAAACAAGACCATGGGTTATATTTGGGCGTGATTTCCCACTCCTTTTTCTTTCTATAAAGTTTACCCCTTCCTCTCAGGCTTTCCAAATTCTAAATAGCTCCAACAATGGCGTTCGAAACCGTAAATAGCTCCAACAATTCGTCAGTTTATTTTTTTCTTCAAATTAATGGGCGTGAGGGTTCACCCACATCACCCCCTGTAAATCCGCCCTGGGTTCAGGTCGGTTTCGGTTCAGCAAATTTACGGGTTCTATCAGATCGGTTTTCGGATAAGTCAGGTCGGTTCTTCGGGTCGGGTCACCTTTTGCCAGCTCTACGTTAGAGTAAACGTGTTTCTACTTTCTAGAATTCTAGACCTTGGTCTCACTGCTCAATTAAACAATTAGTTATGTGCAAATGTTAAACCATTGCTTGTATAGTTCTTCCAGAAAGAACCAGCTCATGATTTAACATTTTGCCATAGTGTTCAGTCAATGACCCTGATGAACGTACTAAGGAAAACCGAGACATCACCTGTCGACAATTGCAGCAAACACAGTGCCCTAATTTGTAACGGAAAATTTCCATGGTCCTTAACTTTGGGACCCAGGTTAAGAATATTATCCCTTGGGACTCCCCATGACAAAGGAGTCAATTTTATCAGGTACGCCTTCGAGTCAGTAAGATCGGGTATGGATATATACACAAAATCTCATTGGATCACGTAATCCGTCTTCAGCTGAAAATCACATGCCTTCCCACTTGCTCTTTGTGAGAGCTCTTCACTCTGTCTTCAATAAGACGAACCGTTACTTATATGGAGTATTGGACGAATTCAATTAATTTAAATCAGGTAAATTTTGTCGGGTCAAGACCTTGTGGTGGTCATGGATGACGACTACAGCTAAACAAAGTTAAACTAGTCTGGCACCTGAAACGTTAGGCCACTGTTAAAAATCTTACTGCAATTTTCTTTAGATTTCCTGACATTTTGGGGAAAATACTTGATTAGAATTAGTTAGTCATCAAATGATTTCTCATAAAACATTAGATGGTGGATCTCCCATCTTCCATTTTGGGATTAGTAAACCCTGAGTATGCTCCACTACATACATACACGCTGACATGCACAAATATAGTAAAACAATCAAGTTAAAACCTTTTTTCCCATAGGCAAAAAGGTGGGCACACGTTTTGAATTTTTAAACTTTCCAAATGTAGTGCTCTATATACTCTGAATATTTTGCGATGCAAAATATGAGAAATTCTAACTTGAGGCGAGGCATATCTGCCTTTAATAAAAATGGGTCGGTTCCTCTCTCATAAGGAGATAAGTGGGAGGAAAGTGGGGATTCATTTAGTTTTTCACTTAACCTCCACTTGCCTTCTTGTCAGAGGGGATCAACAATGAAAACGAATATGCCCCGTATTTAATAAGATCAACCGATAAAACATACAATGCACTAAAAACTAAGTTACTTAGATGTCTTACAATTAAAAGGCTGTATTATCCATAAATTACAGAATAAGAAATGTCTTACATTGACATGACCTTTTACCCCTCTCTTATCTTTAATTGGCTAAACTATTTAACATATACGGAGTATGAGATTATAAAACGATTCACACAATAATAATTGGACATTATAGTATAAAATAAAGATTTGACAATATAATGTTTGATACTCCATACAAGATTATAAAACTACGTAATTGCTCTTTTATTGACATATATTACTATTTTATAGACTTTTTCCATTATATTTTCATAACTTACCCTTCCCCAAAAATACCAAAAAAAAAGCTCTCTCACATTCTCTTCCTCATAAAAGTAATCAAATATATCAAATTACTCAATTACTAGTTTGGATCCCGCGCAATGCGCGGTATTTACAGATTTTTATTTTTTTTGTGTATGGCTTATAAATTAAGTTACACATCATTAGTTTTCAATTTCACTTCCATGTAATTTGTTTTGAGAAAAAAAAAAATCGATGTGCAAAAGTAATAAGGACAATTGAGTAATGTCGGAAATAATTAAGCTAATGATAACTGAGTAATGTCGGGAATAATTAAGCTAATGATAACAACAATTATAATTTTTGTATACCGAGTAATATGCATCCAATTATCCTTCAGTAACAACATCAAATGAAAGATGTAGCAATTTATAACTTATGTGTTTATAGAAAAAATATTTTATCTTAATAAAAATGTTATAGTTTCGAGTTTGCTTTAAAAAGATAGTTTTACGAAGAGATTATATGTTAATGGAATGACAAAAGTTTAATTATGTAAAATCTAATATCAATGGTTGTGTTTTTAGAGGAGTGTATTTTGAAAAGAAAACATTTCAATTTTCTTATTATCTTAGTATATAAAGAATTCATTTACCATTATTATGCTTATGATTTGAATTTATTAAATGTTCAAATCAATAATTATGCCTACTTTGTATTCCAAAATATGTACTTAAGATCTTGCATTTTAAAATTAAATAACATATTTGTTTATAAAATCTATAAAGATTATTTATATTTTTAATATCCATGAATTTCCAATACAATTATTGTTAGGCTAAAAGTTAGGCCCAATAAAGTTATAAATTAAGGATAATAAAGTGAGGCACATTTATGGCAAGTTTCATTTAGGCGGGAAAAATTTGAAGAGCTCTTAATCTTTTAGTATAAGGAGGATGAACCCTAGTTTTCAAATTGATCAAGTAATAATCCTAATTTCTTAACTTCAAATCAAATAAGGGGATTAAGTAAATTTAGACTAAGGAAATTAGGGTTAAAATACCTTCTTGTTAATGAAAATTATTGTCAATGAAGAGGGGGCAGTGACAGCAGTGGTTGTGACCAGTGAGGGCCGGTAGGCGGTGGTGGTTGTATTGTTGCAGTGGTGGTACGAGTAAGTGGTTGGGTACAATATTTGTTTATGGGTACCATAATTCTGCTCACTAACTCTCATAATTTATTGGAAGGGAATGGGAGGTTTTTGCCACCGACATGGTTGTTGGTGGCCGGCTCTTGGTGAGGGTGATTTTAGCAACATAGAGGGGGTAGAGGGAGGGACACAACAAAACAACATGTTATGTACGTGACACCCCGCGATAATGTAATAAACTAAACACATAGATTTACAGCGGAAATACGAAATTTTAAAAACACTAAAGGCAAAACCGTGAATGTCAATATATTAAAACCAAAACTTAGTTTAATAAATCATTCATACAAATTGTAACTTAAATAAATACAAGGGATCCCGATCCCTTGATAAATACACAAATAAGATAATAAAAACTATGATAGACTAAGGCCCTGTTCTTTTAGGCTGAATTTTGCTGAACTTTTCTGAACTGAACTTATAGGAGCTGAACTGAACTTATAGGAGCTGATCTGAACTGAACTGAACTGAACTTATAAGAGCTGAACTGAATTTAAAGGAGCTGAACTGAACTGAACTTATAGGAGCTGAACTTTTCTGAACTTAATTTTACTTAATTGAATAAAATTCATAGAATCTAAAATTTACTAAACCGAACTTTATTACATAAGTTAAGATAATAACATAATTCCGATTTATATACACTGGTTTGTTCAAATACATTGATTTGTTCAAATACATTACTACGTTTACATCATCTTTATCTGTATCTTTATCTTTTGGAAAGGGCTGTCATAAAAAAATATATACTCTAAAACATAAGGTAAGATAATAACATAATTCCGATTTATGTACATTGGTTTGTTCAAATAGATTACTACGTTTACATTAAGATAAAAAATAAATCACATATTATATCGTTTTCTAACCATCTATTTCCATATCATCATCTTTCTCATCACTTTCTTCTTCATCTTAACTATCACTCGTAACAACGAATTCATTGCCTCGCCAAATGTTTTTTACTATCTTGTTTCGTACCTTGAACATGGCTTTTTTCCGCTTATCATCAAACATGCCAAAATCTACTGTTCCTTGAATATTCACGTCATGTTGTATAATAGGTATTCTAAGAGTATGCATCCTTATAAAATTATGGAGTGTGAATGTATAAACAATAATAGGCATTTGATACTTTTGTAACATTCGGAGCATATTTTTGAACACCCACCTTTTTTTCAATTGACCAAATGTCATTCCAATAATTAATGTCAAATGTTTTTATATCGGTCTTCATAAATAATACATTCCGTATAACTTTTCTGAACTTAATTTGTAAGAATTGAATTTTTCTGAACTGAACTTATAAGAACTGAACTGAACTAAACTGGACTGAACTTATAGGAGCTGAACTGAACTGAACTTATAGGAGCTGAAATGAACTTATAGGAGCTGAACTGAATTGAACCGAACTTATATGAGCTGAACTGAACTTATAGGAGCTGAACTGAACTTAAAGGGGATGAATTTAAGTCCAAAAGAACAGGGCCTAACACGCTAAGGGCGAATTGCTGTAAGTACAACGTTCGCTAGCTCACTCGTCAAAACCTCATACAAATATCAACCCGTAACCTATTCATTCATTAAAAATGAATCCTAGAGTCAGTGGGGAGTAACTCGGGGTTCTTCTAGCCATAAAACATTGAAACAAACATAATTAAAGCATATCAGCATACATCATCATACGTATATAAATATCATGCCAATTACATCATTAACAGTTCATAAAAGCAATATAAGCATGTGAGAAGTAATAACGATATAATCATCATACAAATAAGACTAAAGAAGACTCACAATTAGTAATCATATAATCGAAAAGGTTGGAGACGTGACAAACAAGATAATAATAGGCATCCAACCATTCAATACCATCCAACAACCATCTGTACTTTGCAAGACATGTCAAATGTAATTCCACAAGATCAACGTTTCCTGGAACCGTATACGATAAACATTTCGTATACTCATAACCAAGACGAAGAGTTCCATGAGATAAACGTTTCCCGAGACGATAAACATTTTGTATACTCAAGACTCTGACCAGACTCTCGGAATAAATGTGTTACCAATTCGACATGCGATCAATGTTTCGCATCCAAGACCTGATCGACCCAATGGAAGTCGAGTACCCTAAACTCGGCTAAACCACATAAAAGAGGCGGAAAGAACACAAGCACCATCTTCCGGCAAAAACCACACGGAAGATGGGGTCTAGAATAAACAAGCAAGTACGCTACATGCAATGACACCACCTCGCAAGAATACAACAATATTTCACGGCCAGCTCGATCAGCACTGAGCGTTCGCCTCCCACCAACGTCGTCATATTCTCACTAACATATGCATACGCACAAAAGGATGTACCCTCATCGCTCTTACACGAAGTCTAACGAGTATAAAGGTACAAATGGGAAATGAGAGTTCAATATCATCCAACAACCATGATTCAACCGACTAATCAAGGCATACATGACTTAAATGAGTTAAACATGTAGAAGCGTCACTGTAGAGTCTATTGATCGAATACGAAAGAGGGGGGGATGAATTGAGTATTAAAAACTAGCCCCAACTTTTTCGATTTATATGATGAGCAATTAATTGTTTGATTTTATGGATTAAAATCAACTAATTAATTTATCAATATGTAAAGCAAGTAACGAAAAGGAGAGAGACACAAGAGGTTTTTGAAGTGGTTCAGTTTCAAGAAAGTTGAAACCTACGTCCACTATTCTCGATTAATAATCTTTAGTACCTTTCTCCGGATTATAAAAATTATCAACCCACTCGTATAATCAACTATGATTATAACTCAAGGTGAGTATCGCTAAATACCCTATACTATCTTACGCTAATAAGAAAGTGTTGGAGTAGGTGTCCTCCACAAAAGTGCGCCATATAATAAATCTTATTATGGAATATAATTGGGATATTTATTGACTATATATATGATTAGTCAGTTGATTAAAGTAAATCAATAACGGTTGGCTGACTAGAGTTTGACGTTATTGTCGTATGACGGCGGTGATCAACTGATCTCTTTCGGTCACACCTAAAGGATAAAATCCAAATAGTAATTAATTATTTGTATACGATACAGTTAATTAGTACATTACATATATTCGATATGTATGAGAGTTAATTGTTAGAAATTGAGTTAAGAACTCAAATTCAATTAAGTTTATTTTTCAATTATGCGATAATTGACTAATAAATTTATATCTTATTTTAATACGATTAAATAAGATTTAACTTAGTAATTAATCGTTAAATTACTAAATTAGTTGAGGTGTTGAGATAGAGGTAATTAGTTAATTAAATTTACAAAGAGTTGTAAAATAAATTAACTAAGCATTGTGGGACCCATTATATATTGATATAATGGTAGAATATTACTTAAAATGTTAAGTACATATTATTCATTTATTTGTGTCAAATAATTGTTATATGATCAAATTAACACTTAATTATACAAGATAATTAAGCATATGATTAATAAGTATTTGTGGGACAAATATCAAAAATCAAAATGGATCAAATTGAGGCTCACATGGCCGGTTGTGGTGAAGTCAAATGATGATGTTGGTTGTTCTTATTTATACTCATAAGCAACATATGCTTATGACATGAATAGTTAACATGATATCATTTTATTCACTACAACACATTACCACCTTACATGGCAATAAAATAAGAAGAAAAATATCACTCTTGGGTGATGGATGGACCGGCCATTATGGCTATAAATTGAGCAATTGTTGTTCAATTTATTCACTTCTTCATTCTTACTTATTTATCATTCATCTCTCAAAACTCATCTTCTCACTACAACTCTCATATACTAATATTTCCTAAGTATTACTAGTGTAGTAATATAGTCTAATATTAGTAGTATATTATCTATCTTATTATCTAGTTAATAATAAGGGTAGATTGTTTGGTTCATCTTGGTGCAACTAAGAGGAGATATTCTACTTTGGAGATTATTTGTGTTCAACCATATTTGTAGCTCAAGATCAACAAGAAGGAGTTCTTGTTGTGCCCTTATATTTTCCATACCAATGTGAGGAAATTTCTTCTCTTATATAAATGTCTTTATATTTGCATGCATGTTACATAGATCATTATAAACTAAATTAACAAGTAATTTAGTACATAATTAGAGGAGTCTAATTAAGGTCTATGGACTTTCATGTGGTATCAGAGCTAGCTTGTAGCATGCATGTTCATTTTGGACATTTTTATTAAAGTTATAAGATAACTAATAAATCAAAGTTTTTGAGTTAAAATACGATTCTGACGAAAATTTTTGGTGCATGTATACCTACTGACCTCAAAATGTTTGTGGTTAAATTTCGTGATTTTAGGGATTAATTTGCTATTTATTTTGATTTTTGGCGTTTAAACCGAGTTAACATGCATTTTATGAGGTAAAAGTTAACTAAAAATAGTTTCATGTTGATTATGGCCATGAAATTTTAATATGATCTCACATGCATTTCTTACATATTGTATGTAAAATTTCGTGAATTTTACTTATGTATTGCATGTTCATTGATTTTTATACGATAAAAGTCGATAATATGAGATTATAATGTTCATAAAATTGAAACGTCCATTTATGGTCTTGAAAATTTTTTGTACATTTAAAATTCTGATGTTGATACTCTTGGTGAAATTTCATAATTTGTTTCACTGTTTTACTATATCTAATGTTTTTATTTGATAAAAACATTAAATACAAAGCTATTTGTTCATAAAATTAATTTAAATTTTTTGGGCAAATGTTTTTTATTTTTATAGTTCCTGGAAATTTTCCAGAATGTACAAAATTTTTGGTTTCAAATTTTATGATGTTTATATTTTATTTTGGTTTTATTTCATAATTGTTATGATTAAACCGTAATATTTAGCAAATGAAATCAAATCGATCTAATTAATGACCAACAAAATTAGTAGTGACTAATTTTGAGTTCTAAATCAGTTTAGTTAATTAGTTTGAATTTAAATGAGATTTAAATGTTGATGTTGATTTTTAATGGTTAAAAATCAATGAATCCCGGAAAAATCGAGCTACAATGAGCATGAATGATTTTAGGACGATTTTGGCATGAATTTTTGCAGCAATTTATTTAATTTATGGTTGAATGAATGAATGTCATTTATTTAATAATTTATGCAAATTTTGTACCTAGTATGGCCTAGTTATTTTTAATCGTTATTACCCGTAATGTAAGGGAATAACGGTTTGGTTGTAATTTTATTGCGATCTCGTATCGCCGGTTTGTATAATTTAATAATTTTATTTTATAGAATAAATGTATAATAGGAATTTGTATATTTGTATATTTGTAATTATTTTTATGAAGACCGGTGACTCCCGAAAGACGGTGCCATTTTTGGAAGGTGTTCCAAGTGAAGAGGCAAGGGACCAAAGGAGTTGGTTTCCGAATTTGTAACTATCTAGTTAATTTTGATTAGCTAGGTGGCCATACTAGGATTTTATTGTTGCTTGATTGCTTGCTTTATTTCCGCTCATGCCAAAATCGTCACACATGCAGTTTATTTACCGTTATTGTCAATTCAACGTTATTCACAATTCACCGACTTAGTTCACTTATAGGGAATTAATAACTAAATTGACAAGATCTCTCACATATTTAAAAATTGAGATTAGCCTTACCAATTAATAACACCTATGAATCCCGTGTTCATTAGGGCTACCACGCTCGTGGGTCCCTTTTTACCTCGGGTAAGTAGGGTGATACGATCACAAGCTAAAATTGGATTGGACTCAACGAGATAAGCGTTATCTTGGGACTAGGAGATGGATTTAGTTGAAATCCGTCAACCAAGAGTTCTAAGGGTAGAATTAGTCAAGTAACGACTTACCATTTCTAGATAAAAGTAGCATGCGATGACTATTTTTATTTAAAGATGGGTCTTGGAATCATTTATATAATTTAGTGAGAGGTCATTATATGAATGCTTAACTTGTTAAAATGTTTTTCAAGTAAATTAACAATGAATGTTTATATATTTCTTTTTGTTGTAGTTACCATATTCGCATAATGTCAACATCATCAAACGTTGCAACCTTGGGTAGAGACTCATGGTGGAGGTCCGTCATGGACAAATGTGTCCTTAAGGATGACGGAAGTAACTTCGTTGAATGGGAATCAACGATCAAGAGCGCCGCGTTATCCGATAACGTGCTTCGCTACTTGGTCGAAGAGCCTCCCACCGAACCCGCGCCTAGATCGTCCGCGGTGGTTCGGGCCGCATATGACCTTTATTTGAAGGTTGCTAATGACGTCAAGAATGTCTTGATTTGGTCAATCTCACCCAAACTCAAACTCCAATTGATTTCTCTCAATGCATATGCGATATTCACGAGGATCACTTCGATGTTTCCAAAGCCCGCAAATTATACAATATGAGGCAATCGAAATTCTTTGACACTAAGCTTCAAAGGGGCCAAAAGGTTGGCCCACACGTGCTCAAAATGGTTGAGCACGCGGACACCTTAGAGCGTCTAGGGTGCAAACTTCCGAAGAATTTGGTGGTGGGTAAGATCCTTCATTCACTCTCACCTAAGTTCACCCAATTTAGGGTGAACTATAACATGAATGGCATGGACAAGAGTTTCCATGAAATCCATGCACTCCTCACCCAAGCGGAGAGGGACATGGAGGCTAGTGGGAGTGAACCCAAGGATGTTCTTTCCATGAAAATGAAGAACATGAACCTTGGGGTAAGGAAGGACACGGGAAAGGGTAAGACTCTTTTCAAGAAATCCGGCAAGGGAAAGGCAAAGGTCTTTTATAAGGCCAAACCCAAAGTCAACAAACACGCGGAGGCGGATTGCTATTATTGTAACGGCAAAGGGCATTGGAAACGCAATTGCCCCAAGTACTTGAAAGACAAGAAAGACGGTTGTGTGACAACGTCAGGTAAAATTCTTTTCATCACTCTAATGTAGATTTTAACTTATGCTAGTTACCTCTTCTTGGGTATTGATACCGGTTGGGTTTCCCCCTTTTAATCATGTACAGGGGCTGAGGGACGTGCAAGCACCTAGCCAGGGTGACGTGGACTACGCATGGGAAATGGCCTAAGGTAGCGCAGTTTCGTGCGGACACCGACGTCTTCTTTTGCCTAATGGTTTAGAGTGTATTTAAATACATTGCTATTAGGTACCACTCTTACCAATGAACATATCTCCATTTCCGTGTTAGACATGGAGGTTTTCATTTGTATTAAGAAACAACTGTTGTACTTGTGCTTTTCATGAAATGGTTTTATGGCGAGGCCATGTATATTGGAGGTATTTATGTTCTAGATATTGCAAAGAGGTTATCATGTAGAAAACAAGAAGCTCAAAACAGGTGTGAACCAAAGCAATCATACCTTTGGCATGGTCGTTGTAGGGACCAAATAAACGAACGACGCATACAGAGATTGTTACATCTAAAGTACTCAAACATTCGATTACGAATCTATGGCGTATGCCGAAATCTTG